>JALPQI010020274.1:0-26424 GCA_025490895.1 Thaumatotibia leucotreta
CGTAACTACAAAATGATTGGTTAGATTTGAAAAGCTAATAATTACGTCGTAACTTCAAATTCATCAGTTGTTCGCATGATTTAGGGTTCAGGGTAAAATCTGTTAAATGTAAACAAATAATATATGTATGTGACTCCGGCGTATAATTACAGCCATTCATCCTTAGATTTCATATTTAGTAAACTTTCGAACCTTAAATTACGCAATACCCAATGAAGCTCACTTTAAAATACCAAATAAATAGCATTAACATATATGGGAAAAGACACTGTGGACAGCTTACCTACCTAGTAGTATTCTGAACAACTTACCCAAACAAGATAAAGAAAATATAGTAGCATTGATTTCATAATTTAATATTGTAGTAAAATAATATAAGGTGGCGCCCTTTATACTTACTTAGTTAAGATAATTTCAATTAGAGATGGCAGAGACGGCAGAACACGTGCACTTTTAGGTTAGACAGTTGTCAATAAGAACTAAAGATTCTGAACGGACTAACTAAACTGTTTTTTTAATCAAAATAAAGAAAAATGATTTATCATTGGGTGAGAAATGAAACTCTATTGGTTATTACATGCTATTTATTCGTCAACAGAACAGATATGGTTGAAAATGTTCACAAACAATAACAACAAATAATACCACAGTAAGAACAAGTAATTAATCAAGTATCGTTTTACTAGGCACCTAATAATTCGGTCCTAATTTATGATTCTAGGCAACTTACCGGAAACTACCAATACCGAGCGCTAATAAATGTCAGTACTTAAATATAACGTATTTCTTCAAAAATCTATATTTTCGTGTTCCGATGTTTACGGCTATTTTATCGTGGCGTCCGGAGCGCTCAAAAATATCTGAACACGGTTCTATCGTTATGGCAGTAAAGGCGTGTTCAGATATTTTTGAGCGATTCGGACGCTACGATATATCTGATGACTACAGTAGCAACTGTAAATCATCACATGGCGTGTGTGGTCCTTGCGTAACGGAGATTGATCGAATGTCCGGCCTGTTGAAAGAATGACACCGCTATTGCAAACCTTAATTACAACACACTCGACGTAACTTGGCAACTTATTTTAACTTGTTACAATGGTTATAATTATGAGATTCTATATCAGGCTAATGTGTTTCGGCTTTCGGCGTGAAGACATTTTCAAACGATACATACATTCCTTTCAATCCAAAACCAATTGTTTGTTGGTACCGTATAACCTGATAATTTTATTAAAGCACTATTTTATTAAAAATAGGATTTTCGCAACGGCAACTCATTGACACGTGACCGTCGGAAGTCTCTTTTGAATCAAAACAACCACAAAGAGACGGCTAGCCGCGAGTCCCTATCATGCATAATATGTGCTAGGATCGGTGGTCAAAAAACCCGTTCCGTTCCCTCAATGTAGACAAGACGACCCTGCCGCGAACTCCGAAGTTCGTCTCTGGGGGTTGTCTCTGTCATTCTGATGACGCACTTGTTGGTGTGACAGAGACAAATCCCCGAAATTTGCGAACTGGCAGTAGGCTAACTGAACGGTAATTAAGCTACGTCCCACGGGCCCAAACTTTACATGACCATAGGCAAAATGTGTCCATTTTCGTTCCAAGGACGAGCTATTTCCCGGGAGCTCTGTAGTTTTGTCCTAATTTGGACGCCATGTTGAAGTTATAAAAAGCAAAAAAGATGAGGAATGTGATGCAGATTTTTAGCCAAACCGTGAACATAATTTTTGGTTAAAAAATCAATTTTAAAAGTTGTTAACTTTCTAAGACTAGTTCAGTTAGAAGCAATGATAGTGGATCGTTAATAGCCCTTAACAATCACATATCACAAACATTCATAGCATTTGAGAAGTAATACAATTAATTGTATAGTTGATTTAAATATTTGTCAATTGGTAATACTTGAAAACGATTGCTAGTAATGTGTATCATTTTCCTAAAAGCCCGAATCATGGTAACATACTGTATAGTCAGCCTGATATTATGGAAAAGTACGAAAATCAACGGCACAGCGTGGGAAGGCCCCCCACAAGATGGAGCGACGACCTGGTAAAGGTTGCGGGTGTCCAATGGATGCGGACAGCTCACGATCGATCTTTGTGGAACTCTCTGGGGGAGGCCTATGTCCAGCAATGGACGTCAATTGGCTGATGATGATGATGATGATGATGACGACGAAAATCAGTTTCCTCGACTGTACATTTTACATCTCCGAATAAACTTGAGTAAACATCGCCCGGAGCGCAAATATTTCGAACGGGAGTAAGTATTAAGGCCTAATGGAGCCACTTACCATATCTGGACACGAGCCGCGGCATTTCTCGGGCAAATAATAACTGTAACGGTGTGCGGATTTAGAATCGCTCTCAATTCTATGTAGATATTCCAATAGACGTAATAATACTAAGGGTCTCCCAAAACCTATCGACTTGTTCTGTGCCTTTTCGCCGAAAATTGTATTGCCGAATTCCACTACCTACCAACTTTTCACAGAAGTGTCATTTGGCCGAATTTCATTTCCCAACTTTACATAATCCAACCTAACCTAACCTAGGGACCTAGTGGGTAATTTTCATTTCCCAACTATGGAGTTGGTAAATGAAAATTTTGGATTTGGAACTGAAAATTGATATTATACCTTCCGCACTAGCATCGAAATGTACTATTGCATACTTATTACTTGAAGGATTGAATATTGTTCGGAGTTCGCACTATGCTGAAAATGTCCCATGGGTGTTAATCCTTATTTGGGTACATTGAAGTTGGCAAAACTGTTTCATTAGTTTTGGCGCCAAATGAACTGTGGTTCTTGGCATTGACAAGATACAGTTCGAATGTGTTTTTGGAATAAAATGAATGAAATCATATACATACATATACAGATTACAGTGATTTTTGGGTACCCTTAGTGATTTCTTGGTAGTGTTCATAGTGAAAGTTGCTCAGTATGACCGTCTCCAGACTCTCCAGTAGGTATCCTGTTCACGTCTGCTATAGGGTGTGCCCCCGGTTCGTGCTTTCTTATACAAAAGTGCCGGAACCAGGAATTCCAGGTTCTTGCCATACAAATTCAGAACCGGGAGCACACCCTAGTTTTCTGTACACGACTCAAAAATCACAAATGAATAATTCTCAAAAATATGTCTACTGTCAAGACTCGTGAAATTTCATACAAAATGTATACGAAAAAGGGCTGTGGCAATTAGATATGGCCGCAGACTTATTTTCAGAGAACGATCGCGTTCGTTAGGACTATCTGTCATCTTATAGACTTTATCGGTAGTAAAGACTACCACGTCACAAATATTGTATTTCTGGTAAAATAAAATAATCATGCGTCTAATACTATTTTTTTTATAAATAATAATAATAACTATGATTTAATTCTGACTCATTTCAGGCATCTCGCTGAGCTACATACTGATCATTACAGATCCCATTACTTATAACCAGAGTAACTTAACCTTACTCTTCATAACAACCACGTGTAAGCAGGGATCAAAGTAATGATGGTTTATCCTCATTAGCATTAGTGTTAATGCGACCAGTAATTACAGGAAGGGTGTCAGTAATGCCAGAGCCTTGTGACACTTACGATACGACAGCACATCTATCGCTGACCGCTGATCTAGTAAAAGGTGCTGCGTTTACTGAAGCAACTTGAAAGAGTTGAAAGCGCACTAAGCTAACTAAGTTACAAATATTATGCCCTATTACCAATATGCATTGTAAAGTACTTAACTACAAGTAGGTATATTACGGAATGTAGCATAGAGACAAACCGAATAATTTGGTTTAATGATGCCGTCACTTGATGTATAATAAAAGTAATAAAAAAAGAAAACAACGTTCATGAACGGCCAACTATTGTAAACACAGATAAATTATACTACTGTTACTGAATATATACAAATATAAAAAACGTTTCATCTAATAAAATAATTACATAAAAATTAATATAATATTTTACGTCCAGGAGGGTTACCATGACGTACTAAAGCGATTCAGTTTAGATCCGGGGAAAGGGACAGTGATATACGACTCATATAGCCTTGTCTCTTTCTCTCGACCTAAACTGAATCGCATTAGTACGTCATGGCAACCCCCCAGAAAGCTCTGGATAAATTGAATGATTCAGATGTGTATTACTACTTGTAATTTATCCTACAGCAGAAGAGAGGTTGGAAAATATTAACAGAAATTGTAAACATACTACTACTACTTTGGCATTGTCAGTCGACAACTGAATAACTAGGGAGCAAATTAACCACACTAATCAATGAAACCTTACTTGTTAGGTAGTCTTATTTTGATATCGAATTTAGAGCACTTCGGATTTCTTAATTCCCAAGCACCTCTTATCATTTCCCCTCCTAGAGTCGTGTTTTCAACCCTGAGAATGTCCTCCAGCAGGCCTAGCCAGGTGCCGTTCTGCAATCGTCTGTAGTCACGTGACCATAATAATGTATGGAAATGGTCACGTGACTTTTCGTTTGAATCTGTCATCCTCATATATTACTTATCGCTCATCATATAAACGATGGCAGAATGGCATCTTGGCTAGGCCAGCACTTTCTTCACTGTTACGTTTCAGACGATTTTCATTTGTTTATTTAGCTTCAATGTGCCATATTTGTCCCGTGCGAACTTGCAGACTTACTCGAGCAAGTAGCTGGCACCGCAGTGAACGTGGCTCGGCCCACTCGGGCTGTCGGGTCGGCTCAGACCACACATCAATTGGCGCACCGTGATAAATTGCTCACTTTACTCGTCAATTCGCGCTGCATTGTTTTGTACACAAATCGTTTGGTCACCTTACGATAAAGTGGGTCGTGTGATTTGATTTGCTAGATTGCAAACGTGAGACGAAATGCTCGTGGTTTTAAATCTAAAAAACGTTATCGTTATTTATTTTTGATCAAACTTGTTAAAAGTAGCGAACATATGCTAGTAACGCTATAATTAGTACCTACTTATGTATGTAAAAATACATACCTATACGTACCGGTCGGGTTTAAACAGCCCACGGTGTATTTGTGAACGTCTTTCACGATATATGTCAAAGACGTCAAATGCTATGGAAAATCAGCCATATTTGTTTACTTTTTTTTTATTCTTCTTAGGTTTGGTACACATACACATATAATGCCATTCAGTCCGTTTCAATGCCACGCGATCGCGTGTCAAATTAATACGCTATTATAGAAGTTTTGTAACGCAATGTCTTATTGAAAGCTCATTATGTAGGTAATAAATAATGGATTAAGTAAGTTCACTGGTCTTTGAAGGGTATCGAATGATTTCGCAAACCCATTGAAATACTTGAAATAAATGTACCTACCTACAGTCAGCTAAGAAATTGGGAATAACCTTCTGTGGGTCCTTCTTTCCGAGTCAATAATGTGGCGGGGCGAGTGACAAATGTATGAACTGACAAACGACTCTGTATTAAGATGTGCTATTGGAGCTTCATTGGAGCGACCAAGACACATCATCAGCCTATGGTAGTCCACTGTTGGACGTAGGCCTCCTATTAACTATGCGTATAGACGCATTAGGTGGTAAATGCCTATAATCGCCACGCTGGCCAAGCGGATTGGCAATCGCAGTAATCTGTCCACTATGATGATGCTGCTGCCCATCATCAATCTTTTATCAAATAATGGTCAGTGACATTTCAATCCTTTAATCGACTCTTACGATGACCGCAGGAATAGTTGGGGTGGTGACAAATGTATTCTTACTGCCGTCACCAGCGACCAAGGCAGAAGCTTGTAATTTACGAAGTTCGCGATGTCTACCGTCGTCCGAAAGAGTACAAGGTATACCCCTTCTTCTTCCTATGAAATGAAACGTGTACAATACTGTGATAATTAAACTTTCACAGTTACTCGAAGCGCGTTAGATAAAAAGTCAGTTTGTGGGGCAACGGGTAATGAGTGTGAATGGGAACCGCGTATAGTACGACATCTGTGCTATTGTATGCATATTGCGATAATTGTGCTATAACCGGAACACCTACGTCGAGTTAGGGTGAACACATACCTACAGATCTGGTTTAAAATCTCTCATACAACTTACTAGGTGCCTATGTACCTATCTTAATCCAATTGTCACAAAATAACTTTAAAGAAGTAAGGTACCAACGTTCGTGATTGATTACGATTTATTTAGAGTCGATTAGTTGCATATTGATGCAAATAATCGACATTAATTGTATGTATAGGTATCATATTTTTTATTTTTCTCATAGCTGGTGTGAATAGCAGAATATATTACACGATATCAACATTATTTTCGTCTTGGGCGTTGACGCTTGAATCCGTCATTACGCTCAGGAATCCACTTTAGAATCCCTCACTACGTTCAGAATTATATTGTGGAATCATCTCTTCATTCGGGCTTCAATGAACGCCCTCGTTAGAAATACATCATTTTGATCCCTTGTGACACAATTAATCTATTATGGACACTCGCCGCGCCGCCGTAGGTACGCCCTGACGCTCGCCACCTAGTGACCCTACCGTCACGTCCTCAGCCTATAACAGTCCACTGCTGGACGTTGGCCTCTCCTATTAACTATGCGTACGTAGGTTGCCCTGAAAGTTTCGGGAATCGGAAAAAATACGCATTTTAATGAAATAAAAGTACTTCTATTGTTTTTCAAAGTATTCTCCTTTGTGTTTAATACACTTTTTCATTCTCTGAAACCAGTTTTTAAAACAGTTATTGAAGTCTGAAGTGGGGGTTGACAAAATGGCCATTTTATAAGCGTCGACTGCTTCTTCCGCGGTCTGAAAACGCTGACCACGCAACCGATTCTTTATTTTCGGGAAAGTAAAAAAATCGTTGGGACTTAGGTCGGGGCTGTACGGAGGATGGTCCAGTAATTCGACGTTTTCGCCCTTCAGATAGTCGTCTGTTTTCTGAGCGGTGTGAGGGCTGGCATTATCATGGTGTAGTATAATACGGCGGTTAGGGTTAGTTTTTCGCAGTTCAGCAAAACCAATCGGTAAACAAACGCCTATATACCAATCGGCATTGACAGTTCTTCGATCTTCAAGAGCGATAGTCGCCACGTGACCCGATTTGGAGACAAACGTGGCTACCATTTTTTTGATCGTGCTGCGAGAACGAACAACTTTTGTCGGCTTCGGTTCGTCTTCGTAAACCCAAACTCGAGATTGGTTTTTCGATTCAGGCTCATATGCGTAAATCCATGATTCGTCACCTGACACAATACTAAAAACGGCATTTGAGCTTCCTCCATTAAATCTTTTTAAAGTTTTGCGGCACCAATTGACACGTACCGTTTTCTGGTCGTCAGATAACAAGTGAGGAATCCACCGGGAAAATAACTTCCGCACGCCCAACTCTTGTTGTAAAATAACTTGTACCTGACTCATTCCAATGCCTAAAGTCTCCTGAATCTCCCGATATGTAACATGCCTATCTTCCTTTATCATTTGGCGAACAACATCGATGTTTTGATCGGTAACGGCCGTTTTCGGTCGACCCTCACGTACGTCATCCGCAAGAGACACACGGCCACGTTGGAATTCCGAATACCACCTGTATATGGTCGTCTTTGAAGGTGCTTCACTACTAAAAGCAATAGTTAATCGGTCTCCACATTGTTGTTGTGTTAATCCACTTTTAAAGTCATAATAAATCATTGCTCTAAAACTTTCGCGGGACAGCTCCATTTCACCAGCGACTCAACGACTTTAAAAAACAATTGAAAATCGGACATTGTTTTTTTTTTCTAAGTGGCCAGTGTTTTCGAATAATGAGACTATGCTTGTAAGAAAGAGGTATAATACACGTCAAATATACGTTCCTAAGTATTAAATTCCCGAAATTTTCAGGGCATCCTACGTATGCGTATGCGACCCCACAGAACAAAGTTTTTTCTGTTTTGTGTGCGACCCTACCGCGAACTTCGAAATCCGCCAATTTCGGGGTTTTTTTTTCTTTGTCACTCCAAAGGAGGCGTCATTAGAGTGACAGAGACAAATCCCCGAAATTCACTAACTTCAGTGTTTGCGGCAGCAGGCCCTGCAGTGTTATTCACTAAGGAAACCGCCTTGCTGTCAGCGCTGTGTCAGCGCTGCGGCAGCGTCGAGCCTAAAAATGGTATTCACTAATGTACGTTAAACGACACTTAGTGCTCGGCGACGAATGCGGCGTGGGCTGGAACTACACGTCGAGAGTTTGACGTTTAATGTACGAACTTCGTATTCTCTAACGAAAAACAGCGACGAACTCGCCCACAACCTCGCTCACAGCCTCGATTCCTAATGTCAATTAAAACAGCTAGGATTTTAGACAAGGCTGCCTCGACGTCGAGCTCGTTGACGAACGCGGCGTCGAATGTGTGAATAAGAGAGTAGCACAGCTGGCCTTACACTAACAGTTCATGTGGCCACAACCTAAGCGCTCAGTGTTTACAACCCTCCTACACCAGCGTGGCGCGGGCGCAGCCTCCCACTGCCTTTGACAATATCCATTCATGTCTCCTTATTGCCTAATCATCATAAATTAACGGAACTACAATATGTATTATATAAGTTACAATGGAATTATCCCTTTGATGTGAAATACAAAATAACTGATTAATTAGTGCTGTAGGTACAGATACAGATTCAACAATAACAAAGGAAACTTGAATGTCGTTATTCCTACTGTATTGAAAAATAACATCTTGCTTCTGTACACCTTCAGTGCGGAAATTAAGTTAAATTATATACAGGGTTACTTTTTCACCGGTACAATAAATTTTCCCACGTAATTGGTATCGATAATAGATTACATTTATCAAATAAAATTGACATATATTTTTTTTCATTTGTTATTAATTTATCCTTCATGCAAATGTAAAATAATGGACTCACTAAAACAAGACGTCAACGGTGTGGTACGGGACGTGAGGGCGGCGGAAAGGGGTGAGCGACCTGCCGGCGCCGGCGCACGAGTTGGCAACATAGCAGTTATCTAATATCGGTGACTAGGTCACGATCAGTCCCACGGTTGACACGTAAGTGTGTGCACGCGCGCCGCATCGTACTACCTTCATTCGGAAATTGCTCGTACGAAATGGTTCGTAGTTATTTTCTCTGTGGGGAAAATACAGTGGCAGCTCAGCGGCTATAACTGCGCTGAAGAAAGTGTGCCCCGCCTGGAAAATGCCAGTGTTATAGCCATGACCAGCCAGGTCAACAGATTTGACCTCGTGTGACTTTTTTTTGTGGTGTGAGGTGAATCGGCGAGTATGAAGAGCCCCAAAATTACGAAGACTTAAAAAATCTCATAATAAGTGCATTTGATGAACCTAAAAGTGAGAACTACAGACTTGTGTTGGGAAATATCGAAGGAAACATTCATGTGAATTAATTATGTATGAGAAATGGACTCCATTAATCTAGGTACGTTTTTTTTATTCCAATCATTGTACATACAGTTGATTTCAAACTTTAAAATACGCCTCAATGAAGAAAGTTTCTGTACTACTTTGTAATTTTATCATATCACGTTTCCCAGACATAATTTAAAACATTCGACAAACTTCACACACAGAAAAAATCTTTATTTTGACGATCCTAAGGATTTGGGATCAAATAAGATTTTTTTGACAAGTCATAATCATAAGTTGATACCGCCATGCCGTGTGCGATGACGTTGTAAACAAACAGTTGCCAGTTCGTGGGTTTTGCTAGTTATTCACATTGATAATGCGTAATGCGTCCAAATTTCTTCTTAGGTTTACGGATAAGTTCAAACATTGGTATTTCAGTTTTTTTGTTCTAAAGGGGTAGTAACAAAAAATGCTGTAAATTGGACTACTATTACGTATGTTGATTTATTGTACTGATGAAAAAGTAACCCTGTATACTTGTACAGGTCATATGACCTTTTATAGGCGCGGATCCAGCACTTCGTACAGGGGGGGGGGGGGGGGCATTGCCCTATGGTATGATAGTAAGTCAAATGTTGCCCCCTTGCCCCCCACCGGGATCCGCGCATGGACCTTAGCGTGTTCTGTCTTGTGTTCTTCTGGTCTGTCTTATATCACCAGAATGAGTATAATATGCAGCGCACAATCGCCATGTCACTTGAAAGATAGATTTAGAAAAGGATGTACAAAAGGAATATCACTTAGACTAAAACAAATACGTACCCTTATGTGAGTACTCTTCTTTCCTGTCTACAGTTCTATATTTATTTTAAAACTTTTCCTACCCATTGTATCCATTATCCAGTGGATACATTGAAGATAGTATCTTTCATATTTACTTTAAATCATAGTTATTTACTTTATAAATCATAGTTACTCGGAAATCCAATGTTCTGAATGAAAATGTTCATATATCGGTAAAAAAGGAGAGTCTATATTATTATCTTCTTTATATTTTCTATCCAGTATCCATGAACAAGGATCTAAATTGACTCCGAAAATCTATCCGATGCAATAAAAAAAAACATCCTAGAAACGTTGAGGTGTAAATCCACTCATTATCACAGATTTACGCAGCTCGGAACTCATTTCGTTTCCCAATACTGCAGGAAATAGGTAATCGCAGAGGATTTTTAAAGGCTCAATACACTGAAGACTTAGTGACGAGACGTTGCCAATCCTTATGGTAAATATTCCCGGATTTTCTTACCTGGCTAACATTTGAAGTTCCTTGGAATTTCCTAAATTTTTAAGTTTGTATTGAATTGTTGTGAAGGCTCTTTATTGTCACACTTGACCCTCAACAGAATAAAAGCTTTTAAGAGCTTACTGTGGTGTTAAGTGGATTGATATGAAAATAATAGATATATAAATTACATAATTAGACAGCAACAACATACAAGGACCTTCAGCACTTGTTTGTTGTTAGTTATAGGCCATTTTTGAAAAATATACTATGAAAAGCGTATTAATACTCGTAAAAAAACGATTTCTGACTCAATCAATGAAGTTTGCTGCAACTTTGTGCTTACCAGCATGAGCTGCCGCAGCGAGTTTAACGCAGACTGACTTTCTATCCATATCGCTCATACTCGTGTTTTGGAAAGGAGTGAGCACACTGTACCCAAATGGCCTTACTACGACATTGTTCTAAGCCGACCAGCGGCGAGCGAATCCATAAGTTGGAGCAAGAGGCCGATATCAACCATAACATAAGTGTGCTTCAACCGTTAACATTGCGTAATATTTCTATTCCCTTCGCTCGCAACTTTACGCTGTTGCTAAAGAAGCCGTGGTACCTAACTGTAGTGAAACTTAGTACGAAATAAAGACAACGTTTAAGACGGCACAACACTAGTTCATACGGCTCTCGGGACCTGGCCTACTATCGCAAAAATAGAAATTCGTAAATTTCGAGGACTTTTCTCTGTCACTCCAACGAAGGCGTCATTAGAGTGAGAGAGATAAATCCTCGAAATATGCGGATTTCGAAGTTCGCGGTAGGGGCGCTGTAATGGAAGCCCGCGGCCCGACTGGCACATTTCCATATTTCAGCGTATAATACTGTTCCGCCGTGTCTCCAATATCAGGTTTTCTTTCAATATGTGCGGTGAAAAATGAATAACATCTGTAACTGTAAGAGCGTCTTATGAAGCAGTGGTTTCAATTACGTCATTTTGTCCGACGTACTTTGATCTTATTATTTTGATAAATAATATCAAAAATCTATTTAACTATATGTTTTTTGGGGTTCTGTAGTTTTGTTCGCAGTTTCTTCAGCTTACTACTATGTAGGTATGAACGCATCGTTACTATAAAACGATAACGAAATGATTTGGGATTTCGACACCTTCTAAGAAGTAAGAAGTATAATATTCTTGCTATAGACTCACGGCTTCATTTTTGCCGAAATTACTATTCGTTACAATATATGTGCTACTTTGTTATTTGAAGGAGGCGCGGTACCTTATACAAAAGATGAAGTATAACATTGAGACGTTAAGAAACTTCGGCAAACATACATCATTAGCCTATGATAGTCCACTGCTGGACGTAGGCCTCTCCTATCTACTATGTGTATAGACGCATTAGGAGGTAAATACCCATAATCGCCACGCTGGGCAAGCGGATTGGCGATCGCAGTAATGTGTCCACTATGATGACGCTGCTGCCCATCATCAATCTTTTCTCAAATAATGGTCAATGACACTTCAATCCCTTAGTCGACTCTTACGACACCCGCACAAATGTATTCTTACTGCCGTCACCACGCAAACATGATGCCACCAAAATTGGGCGGTTGAAACGCTCAGATATTCACCCACCGGCATACGTGTTTTAGTAAAGGCCTAGCCACACTGGAAGCGTGTGAAGCGCGTGCCCGACTGCCCGTGCATGTGGACGTGCTGCACACGAATCCAGTGTATCTAAATGCATGGAATCCTTTACTCAAACACCTTCTGTCCCTTCACCAAATGATTCCTACAGAAAACCAGCGCTGGCTGAATAGCCAGCATCATGCTGAGTAGGGCCCATTTCGTGACACTATGTTGACTGTATTTGTTTGTTTTTGTTTTGTAAATTTTTAACACATTAGGCTTCGTCAGAGGGCAACAAACGCAAAATGAATCAGCAACAGGCTTCGTCTCATACACATCAATGATGGGATCCGGAACAAGCTTCGTCATATTATCTACATGCTAACACAACAACAACAACAGTTTTGTAAATTGTCATGAATAAATGTTTTGATCTGATTTGATTTTGATACAAGTTATAAAAAGGCCAACGGATCTTACAAGATTAATATTAGTTTTGAATGTCAATTAGTTCAATCACGCTAAATATCGCTTTGGGGTGTGTGCGTACTCCAAACTTTGCCAAACAGATTACCAAAACTTTTAGGTTTTGATTGGATTCTCGAGAGTTCTGAAATCTAAATTTAAATTAGTGATCTACATTTTCAGTAAACAGTGGATCTAAAGGGTGTCCCAGAAGTAAAGAGACAAATTTCAAATTTTGAACTATTTGAAAATATTTTTATTTTTTTAAGAAAAAATACTGTCATGGCCACCGTTTGCCTCAAATCTGTAAAATTTAGTGGGAAATATGATTGTTTTATTGAAATTTTAGTAATGAAAAGAGCTGATCACGTGGTATTCGCTAAACAGTTGTTCAGAATTATGAATGTTATGGAAACACGGACACGATATCTAATTTTTCTTCAGAGGGAGTAAGGAGAACTACTTTGTGTCAAATTATAAAGCGTTTTGAAGAATCACATTAACACATTTTCAAGAAGATTCCGGGAAAAAAATGTACTATTTCCGTAGCTATGAACATAAAAAAAGTAAAAAAAAGTGTATGAACGGAATCCTTCGATGTCTGTTAGAGCTGCTGCGGATAAATCGAAAATATCGAAGTCAAGTTTAGCTCGTATTAAAACATGCGACCTAAAGCTTAAAGCATTTGCAAAACTGTCAGCTCCTAAGTACTTTAAGGACCAGGAAGTGCGAGCTAAAGGAGGATGCCGAAGAGCGTATGAAAAAACACTGAAAAAAGTTCTCATAATTGATGATGAGACTTACGTGCCCGTGGACCCAACGGATATTCCTGGGAAGCAATACTAACATGTGACTCGACGGGACTCCGTAGATTATTCGCAAAAACTTGTAGCAAAGGTCAAATTTTTCAATAAATATCTCGTTTGACAAGCCATAGACCAAAATGGCAATACATCTTAACCATATACTTGCACAGGCTCTATGACCGCACGTATTTATTTGAGAGAATGTGTGATAATGCGATAAATTTCGTTCATAGATAAGCATTACCAGAGGGAAGAAATTATATTCTCGCCGGATGTGGCGTCATGCCACTACGCCACGGAAGTCACTCAACATCTAGAGGCTGCAAGTATAGATTTTATACAAAAACATAACAACGCCCCAAATGTTCCCCAAGCTGCTAGTATTGAAGCTTATTGACCTTTATATAAACGAGAATATAAAAAACTAACAGAAAAACCCAAATCATTGACTAGGTTTAAGCATACATGGACTAAATTGGCTAAACGTGTGACAGCTAGTTCTCGAAAAGCTGTAATGAGACGAGTAGCAATCAACCTTAGAAAAATTGGCTACAGAGCCTTTGCACAAGCCAATTTCATATAAAGTAGGAAATAAAATGAAATTCTGAAGTTAACTAAATGTAAATAGTAGTGTTTTGTAAGAATTTTTTATTAAATATTTTCATTCGAATCTTGTCTCTTTACTTCTGGGACAGCCCATTATTATTAAATTTGCATAAATTGGAATACCTACAGTCGAGGAATTTAATTTCCTACCCATTTCGTACCTTGTCATAGTGACATTCAATATGAAAGCTGCTAGGACTGTCAAATTATAGCTACTATGACAAGGTACGAAATGGGTAGGAAATTAAATTCCTCGACGGTACAATCTCGAATATACTGATATGGAATCTTTATCTTGTAACATAAATACCGATGAATACGAGCTTTATTTCAGGTATGTATTTTTACGTGACGAAAGTAAACAACCGAGCTCTTAGTCCACCTGATGGAAAACAGAAACTGAGACCCATGGACATAGCGATCAGGAAATCGTCTATGCGCTGCCTACCCTGAGGACTTAGATGGATTGCCTCTATCTATGCCAGTAATTACACCGGCTTTATTTATTACTTAGTTTTGGTTGTCAAACGACGACACGTAGACGGACATTTTTAGTTTTAGGGACACCCAATAATCGTGTCATTAAAAAAAACTTTAATTGTAGTCTGGTTCGTAACGACAGTTAAGTACAATGCCTTTAGGAATTTAAGCGTGATTGGCGTTTAAAATATCGCATAAGTATTCACACCAAAATTGAGTTTTTCTTGTTATTTCAAGAATCTATGAGTCATTACGTCTATTTCACATTAAAATAATATGAGTAACTGAAATATACAATAAATATTACAAATTTGTTTAACAGGATTTGTTTGTTGATAAATGATTATCCCAATATTCCCGATTAAAAGGGAATATAATTCGAACTTATTACCAATGTGGTGACCCTAAATGACATTGTATTATTGCCAATGAAACCCGAGTTCGCTCATCCATCAATCTTTGCCCCAACATTACCTACATAGATAGCCTCGTTCGTCGCACCTTATCGAGAACCTATGGCCTTTGAGATGCGGCCTAGGCTAACTAACATGTCATCAACAAGAGCTATGGTCCCCGGTAAATATGACGAAAATCCAATCGGGAATTACAAGTATGTCACAGTATTATTTTGATATAGTTTTACCCGTAATGTCGCCTAGGGTTTCAATTTAAGTGAGCATGATTATAGTCTGAAAAAAAAAATTAACTTGTAAATATAATTAAACGGTTAACTCACGTGTATTTAGTCACTACGCGCGATATGTTTCGGAGAGCCTAGGTCTCCATTATCAAGCACTGAGGCCGCGTTCACGCTTCGCGACTCGCGAGCACGGCGCATATTAAGGTGCGGTTAAACTAAAAGAGCATTCGCTGTTCTAGCCCGTTCTAAGAAATCATCATCCTCATCATCATCATAGGCCTTTGACATCTTTATCAGATGATTTTATGCAGCGTTTTTGCGGCAGTGTTTAGAATGACTATAAAGCCCGATGCGGGAGCGACAGTGACGTCCGCAAGATTGGCATGTCAGTGACGGGTCGTCAGATAAATGGGTTGATGATGTGTCCCCTCTCTCATTGTTGTGTCTCCTATTGCGTTTCGCATCTAGAGCCTGAAACCAACTTTCGTCGTGAACCTTGCATCCTTCCACTAGAGCCGCCCTCCACTTATTCCGATCGTTTGCCATCGGTTCCCAGTTAGCAGGGCTGATACCGAACGCAAGCATGTCTCGCTTAGTACAGTCCTTAAAACGCAACAAGGGTCTGCCAACTCTTCTTTTGGCAAAAGCAACTTCGCCTAACAGGGTGCGCCTTGGTAAGCGAGTGGCATCCATACGGTGCACATGCCCCAGCCACCGCAGTCTACGCTGTTTAAGCATCGCGGTAATGCTGGGAAGCTGTGCAACCTGCAACACTCTCTCATTTGTGACCCTGTCTTGCCAGGTGATGTTTAAGATATTTCGAAGGCATCGCATGTGGAAATTATTGAGTCTTCTTTCTTGCTTAGCATACGACGTCCAGGCTTCGGCTCCGTACAAGAGTGTACTTAGAACACAAGTTTGATATACTATCATCTTGGTTCTTGTTGTCAGATGGTCGTTGGTCCATACTCTTGCACTTAGCCTCCCAAACGTCGTAGCCGCTTTCCCAAGCCGACTCCCAATCTCCACGTCTAGTGACATATTGCTTGACACAATGGATCCCAAGTAACAAAAACGATCAACAACATCAAAGGCCGCACCATCCAACAAAATTGTTGGTCTCTGGTTGCATCCCTGCGCCAATACAACTGTCTTCTTTGCATTTATTGTCATTGAAAAGAGGGAACAGGCATGTGCAAATTTGTCTAGAAGAGCCTGTAATTCTTGAGGGGTATTGGCTACGAATGCGGCGTCGTCGGCAAAGAGCAGCGAGTCGACATACAGGTCCTCGCGTTTGCGGCGAGATTTCAAAAGGGCAGGATTAAATAGTTTCCCGTCCGCTCTGGTGTGCAAATGAACACCCTGTACAAAGTCCCTAAATGCAACCTTCAGAAGTAAGGAGAAAAAGATGCCAAAAAGTGTAGGAGCTAAGACGCATCCCTGCCGCACACCTCTTCGCATGTCAAACAGAGCAGAAGTATTTCCGCCGTGGACAACAGCGCCCTGCATACTCTCATGGAAAGATTTTATTAGATTTAACAGTTTTCGGGGACACCCTATCTAAGAAATCAACCAATCACGTTTTTTGTACCGATCGAATTTCGTAGAGTGGGAGGTTAGAACAGCGAATGCTCTTTTAGTTTAACGACGAAATTCGATCCTTACACAAAACGTGATTCGTTGATTTCGTAGAGTGGGGGATAGAACAGCGAATGCTCGTTCGGTCTGATCTGAATGCACCCTTAACGAAATACACGTGAGTTTAACCGTTTAATTATATTTATAGTTATTATGTCTCACGAAAGTTTAAATTCATTTACTAACTTGTGTTTTCACACGACTCTAGAGTGGCATAGCTACAATTGGATGAGTGTTGATCAAAAAAACCTCAAAATAAGTTCTAGGTTAAACACACAGGTGTTATGATTATGATAATATGACGAGGTAGGTAAAGGATTTTTCAAGCAAATCAATATCGTCAACACTGGTAACCCTTCGAAGACCTTTGGTGTCTGCAATTATCTGTATCAATTGTTTTATCGTTAATGTGTCTGGATAACTAATTAATTATAATAGTGTCTAGATACCTAGTTCTTTGGTCTTTCTGGTTCACGTCCCAAATCTGTCAGACCTAATGTTTACCAATCTTGACTACCTACTTTATTACTAAACCATCTCATTAAGTTATTTCTTTCAAAACCTGCAATATGATAAAAAGATAATCATTGATAACACATATTTTAAAGACAAACTGGTGTTCATAACTTAAACTTACGTTTAATTTTAAAGTTAAGTCGGTTTGTGTAATGATTTAAGCTTTCACGATTATCACTCATATTTTAAGGACAAACGGGTCTTACTCGCGTAAACTTACGTTTAATTATATCCTGACGTTTCGAGCGTGACGTTACACCCGTGATCATAGGCAGAATGGCGTGAGAATGTATCAACACCTTCGTCAGCAACGTCAGGAATAATTAACATTAGTTTACGCGATTAAGACCCGTTTATCTTTAAAATATGTTGATTTGTGTAAAGGTGCATTCAGACCAAAAGAGCATTCGCTGTTCTATCCCTCGCTCTAGGAAATCAACCAATCACGTTTTGTGTAACGATCGAATTTCGTAGAGTGGGGGCTAGAATAGCGAATGTTCGTTTGGTCTGAACGCACCTTAAGTTGTCCCGGGGGTCGGTGACGTCTGTAATATTGATATTTTACATTTGTAGCACCTGTCAGTGTCGTGAAATAGGGGCCAGGGTCGCGTTTTATAAAGTTACAATTTACAATGTTTGCCTCTCTTTTTAGCCAATATGTGCATGCGTTAGAGATGCAAAGAGCGAAATTGTAAAATAACTTTATAAAACGCGACCCAGTAGGCTTACGATGGTACCGCATCTAATCGTTTGTCGTAGTTGCCGTCACGTTCTAACAAGTATGCACGTGCGAAAGCGACGCGTAGCACGATAAATAGATAAAACGGGACCATCATAAGCCACCTGATGGTCGCTAGTGTTTAATAACTTGGACAGCTCGACGCCGCACCAAATCCCAGCGAACGGCGGACCGCGCATTAGCGCAGCGCTAGAGAAAGACGTTGATTAACGATCTCAAGTTATTCTTACACCGTACTTTACTTTTAGCGTAATTTGAGTATGACTCGTATGATAACAATGTGTTTAAAATACTCTTTCCTATTGTAATAGTTAAAAAAAACCGGCCAAGTGCGAGTAGGACTCGCGCGCAAAGGGTTCCGTACCATTATCAATTTATTATTAAAAAAATACAGTTCAATCAACCTACCTCAAAAACTATAGGAGATAATTTAATCAAACTAAAAATCGTTGATAGAGTTTATTGATACACATATTTTTTGTAGAATTTTATATCGCGTAGTTTAAAAAATAGAGGGGGGTGACACATTTTTCAGACTTTGAGAGCTGATATCTCGAAAACGATTTGCTTAAATAAAAATAAGATTTATGAACCTTCATATCATTTTCAAAGACCTTTCTATTAATACTCCACACGCTTATATACAACAAAAAAAAAATTCCGTCCAAAATTAGGGGTCCGCGCGCCAGTCTCGTGCGAGTGCGATATGACATGGCAGGGTAACTGTACGGTCACCAGAGCGGGGGAGGGCGCTTTCGGTGGGAGGCAGGGTGTGTCCATACTGTACGTTAATGCTACCTATTATATGGTGCCTATCCACTGACACGCTTCATGTAGCTTTTGCTACATGCCATCACTCTTATTTTACATAGAAATAGAGTCTGTCGCAAAAATCAAAGCATGTGAGCTATGGATCGTCTACACGGCGAGGCCAAATCCAAGATTACCGCAAAGTTCGTAATGAACAATATTACTTAACATGTCAACTTAACTTAATTATTGTGTATAATCTTAATCTATTTGTAATGTTTACATTGTTCAATCGTGATCAATAAGTTTATAAATCAAATTAGAATATACATCAAAACTCAATCAGTACTTTACTCATGTACCTATACCTACTGAATATTTTATTATGTAGTGAGATTTTTTTTTGCAAATGATTCACCTGAATACGAGTAGATCTATTAGTAGGTAATCATGTAATACTAATAACACACATGAAACCTTAACGATATGTAGAATAACTAATTATATACAAAACTCTTCTTTAAAACAGTGATTTAGTAGTCCACTCTGCACATCGATTAACCTCCGTGATTTATATACCTTAATACACATCGTCAGTAGGTAATTACTATGTTGAAAGCCAACGATAAATTGATGCACTGACTTTTAATGCAATTTATATGATAAATTGCATCTAGTTACGAAACGTGTTGCATTTGTCTTATGTCGTTGCGTTTATCATGGCATTTATGTAGCGATAAAAAGTTTGTGGTAAAACTTTTTGTCAGCACTTGAGTGTTGCGAGTGTTGCTAGTTAAGTGGAGCTAATTCTTATTTTTTACTTGATGTTCTCACGCGTTGTGGTTTAAATGTGTTAATAGATTTGTATCACTTAAGTACCCGCACTTATAAGATTATGTGAATGACTACGAAGTATGGAATCTACGAATAGGGTTAACAGTGCAAAAAAATCTTGTGATTCCTTTTTAACACGCTTTTAATAGCTCACTTGTAATTATGTAGGTATGTAAGAAAATCCTGCAATCTCCCTCTGCCACTGTCGGTCACGTGACATATGTCTAATTATCAACACCATAAAGTTGAAAATACGTCTGAGATACGTCACCTCAGATGCAGAGGGTTAACTTCACCCACTTCCCGGTCTTCGATTAGAATGAAATAGTTCACACGCTCCGAGTTCTGATGACAATACATGACTAGCTAAAAACGTCATTACAAATCCAATATGGCGGCCTCCCCTAAATGATATCACCCCCATGATATGGGTATCACATGAAAGGGTTTGTTGTCAGGAATGCAGACATTTTTTTTACACTATTATAATTATTTAACTCGTAGAATTATATTACTGTTAGGCGGTCTCAGTAGTAGCAGCGGCAGAAGATCAATATAAATGGTTATTTACACATATATTTGAACGTTGACACGATACGTTTGCCAATCACAATGCCACATTTGTTTATCTTATCAATCGAATGTTATAAGCATTTTATGGCAACTGATTATGTTTTGTGTGGATAATACAGATCTTTTAGCTAACTATAATTAGTTACACAAATAGATCATCAGTAGGTAGGTATCTAGAACTGTTTAGAATTCCTAATAGCGTTGTTTAAATAATAATTATATCAATTGTTTACATTGATTAGTAATGTGTCATCGTCAACATTGCGTGCCAGTGCTGGGACTAACTTCAGCTTATATTTCTCCAGAATATGTACCACTGGGATAGGTACCTAACATTTATACTATTTTAAGCAGTCTGCAGAAATCCGTTGCCATTTTACACCCCTTTAACTGATTATTCTCATTATCTACCAATCACAGCAATACCAACAAACATTGTACTCTATTCTGTCGGGCCTTCCATGTCAACAATTCTTACAGTTGTGACGACAAACTCTGTCAAAACAGTAGTCTTGCTGATAAATAAGGTTTAGGTAGATACTTAAACTAGTACAGTCAATTGCAAGTGTATCGAAAGAATCCTCTTATATGTTGCGACGTTCTTATTACACAGAATTAAAATGCACTGGGATATATTTTTGAGCAATGTATATGAAACACCTTATTTTGCCTTTGACTGTGCACATATTTATTAAAAAATATATTGTAATGTATAATATATGGTTTTCTCTTGGGTGCCATTGTCAGAACTAGGTCAAATTAAAATGGAACCGATCGGTGAGCATCAGCTTTCAAATAAAAAAAGAATCATCAATAAAAAAACGTACAGTCGAATTGAGAACCTCCTTTTTTTGAAGTCGGTTGAAAACACTGAAATGAATCGTTATGTAATTGTTTCAGGAGCTGAAAGAGAGCTTCAACTATGGGCTGTTCTGCCCGCCCGTCAACGGGAAGGCGGGCAAGTTCCTGGACGAGGAGCGCCGACTCGGGGACTACCCGTTCAACGGCCCGGTCGGCTACCTTGAGGTATACTTATTTATACTCATACTCATTTGTTTGACAGACCAAGACTGGTATATATCCTGAGGTTCTTCGTAGCAAACCCTAGGTTTTTTTATATTTCAGAATGAGATTTAGCAGATAACTTTATAAGTCTTTAAGGTGCGGGTGCTCAATAATTTCCAATTTATATGATAAATATCCCGTTTTAAGTCATACTATATAAGATAACTTTATACTCAATTCGCCGGCAATAGTAGAAAGTCAAGAGTCACCGATGACCGTGCCTAAAATACCGATGCTTTAATTTTAACAACATATCAGCTGCAGTGCTGTGGAAGTGCGATAGTGCACAAGTGTCACAAAAAAATCATATATAGGTACCTACCAGACATGTAATGTCGTATTTTTATAAAATTATATTTGCATGCATTCTTATGTTTTACTGCAAATAAACTGAATTGATTTATTGATTGATATGAAAATCTGTAGGTACCTATTCCTTATCTCTAGTGTTTTAATAGGATTGTTTCTGGATCAAAAATGATTTATTTATCTTGGAATTTTTTGGAGATGTAGGTTTAGTCTTATAAAACGAGTTACAAGACTTTCTTGGTGTAATATTATATGCTGAATTTGTCTGTTTTGTTTTGTCCTGTCATGCTTGTTATATTTGCCACGAATAAATTATCTGTATTTGTATTTATTCTTTAAAAACACCCTTCTGAAAAACTCAATGTTAATTCCCTTACTTCCAGCTAAAATACAAGCGGCGGGTATACAAGATGCTGAAGCTGGACGAGAAGACGCTAAAGGCTCTGCACTCTCGCGCAAACCTGCGGCGCTTCCTCGAGCACGTGGCGCACGCGCAGGTTGACAAGCTCACGAAGGCTTGCGCCAAGGGGCTCGACCCCAACTTCCACTGCCACGAGACCGGAGGTCAGTGCCAGATGGAGTCCTAGAGATTAAGAGAGAGAGTAAGAGATTTGAAGGTCGGTAGCTACTTAGTTTATAGTGTAGGGATATTAGGGTGGCCCTCGTTTGTATGGATTTTTTATTTTTATGATTTTACACCACGTTATAGTTGAAATAAAATTATGAAACTTAGGTATAATTTATCAACGTAATAGGTGTAACAAAATAAGGTGGTACCCATGGAAAAAAAAAAAATATGATCTTGGGCCACCCTAAAGGATATATTTGTTGGCCACGATCCTCAGTCGTGAGGGAACGACGAAGAAGAAGAAGAAGAAAGGATATATCCCTACACTATAAGTATCTATCTACCGGCCCTCAGAGTATAGAGTTGAAAATTATAATAAATAGGTGCACTTATAATCTCAACAACCCTCTTTAACCGGCTCAAAATGTCATGTCAACTTCTATTACAATTAATTATATAGTCTGGCCATTCTGGCAACCAGCTTATCATTATCAGTAAGAAAAGGCAAAATTCGATTTTTTAACGGGCAGCAAACTCTTTGTCCCTACATTTTTTTTATTTTCTGTCTTGTTCTACTGACAAGCTAGTTGGCCTAACTTTATATTAATTTATTAATTACCAATGACGACGCAGTGTTCATGGTTTTTTTTCTTAAACTAACCTACTTCCAAAGCGCACGGTGTTTAAGAATAAAATGATCCAATACTTACAATATGAAATGCTTACGTAAAGTGAAGGCTTCATTCATACATAAGAATTTCATACAAAAGCCAATCAGCTCGCCTCAACAATCACTCAGAAATGAAGAATCATTTGAAGGCCTCAATCTTACCTCGCCTTTCAAACGAGCCTTCATGCCCTCCATTCATTTAGATGTCGTCCATCCATCACGCCGGAGGTGTCCTTGCTCCTCTTTTCAAGCAAAGCTTCCATTATAGGTACATGCTAAAACAGCAATGATACCTAATTTATTTTCACCCGACTGAGAAGAGTAATGAATGTACGATATTGTATTAGAAGAATCAAACAAATAATGTACCTAAGTAACGTAAATATGTAGGTTTAAAGAAACTTTATTCTCAAAAGAATTACAATTAATTCGCTTATATGAGAATTACAAAAGTATAGAAAATAGTTTTAGCATGCAGTATTTAACAAATTTCTTAGTATATATTTTTTTAAATATGTAACAACATTATTTGCTATACTTATTAAATATGGCCTAACAAGAAAACACTATGATTTTGATTACCTGTATTAGTTAGGTACCAAACAGCAGCATAATTATAAACTACTTTCGAAAATTAGGGAAATTTGTCAGAATTTCGAATTTAGGTATTTACATGGCTGTAGATAACCACATTTCGCAAACCAATGGTAGACGTTGTTACATTTTAAGTTACTTAAAAATATAAATCTTTTCATGAAAATGGTCTTCTTTTATCTGATAGCTACGTAATTTCTTAGAAACCTTAGAAAACATTTTGAAATGCTCCCTTCTAAATATAAACATTTATTTTACGCTGCAAATCGCAAGTTTTCTTTACTCTATTTGGTTGCTAAGAAAGTTTTCTTGAATTGAAGCAATAAATCTTCTCTACGGCAATAAATCTTCGACAATTCACTGGGATAAGTTGACAAGTTGTACATATTTAGATAGCTAGGTATATTTATGTTTAATTGTTGTAGAGTTTATTATAAGTACAGATATACAATAATGTGTCAATCAATTTCTATTTTAATTCTTATTTGATCTTTGGCTATGGATACAAGGATGAAATTTAATAAAGTTTTACGATCAATTAAACATACTTGGCAAGTAAGTATATTTGTCAATTTTATATTGAACGATATTGTTTCATTTAGAAACCTGTGGCTTGGGGGTATGTCAACGCCAACATAATACAGTTTTAAATTTAAATACCTGCTCTGTCGGTATAGTTCAAGCACATAATTACGAGTAGTTTCATTATAATTGTCTGAGTTATTGTCTTATTGTAAAAACTCTTACTTACATTTGCATTATATCCAAATAGAATGACCAAATTCTAAATACGTAAGTTGCCTGTTATGTAGCCGAGAATGAGAAATTTTAAGCTAGGGGTTAGAACGACGAAACGTTCACGTTTGGACGTGTGCGATCTGGTGACGGCAGTAAGAACACATTTGTCACCACCCCAACTCTTACCGCGGGTGTCGTAAGAATCGACTAAGGGATTAGAGTGTCACTGACCATTCCTTAATAAGATTGATGATGGGCAGCAGCGTCATCATAGTGGACACATTACTGCGATCGCCAATCCGCTTGCCCAGTGTGGCGAGTATGGGCATTTACCTCCTAATTTATCTATACGCTTTGGTAAATTAGTTAATAGGATAAGTCTACTTTCTGCACTGAGATAGGCTGATGATGTGATGCGAGACGTGGACGTCTGATTTCATTTTTTTACAGTCTTGTCTTGCATATCAAACACCTGATTGCGTGTATATATATTATATACATACATTTTGTTGTAGTACAACAAAACGGTAATATCATAACGGGCTATATCTAAATCTTAATCAACAAAGTAGCATTAACACGGTACGCACCGATTTACATACCGATTTCCGATTGTTCCGCATGTTGAGACTTCTAGGGTTGTCAGTTATCAGTTTTATTTCACGTTAACCCAACAAACATCAAATATATAAAGCTATAAAGTAAATATCGTCATAGTTCTCCTATATGCATTGACGTGACTTGATACAATTTCAAAAAGTACGAATTGTGCTAATGCAATACATTTGTACTTTACAGTTTAAATATAATTGAATTTAAACTTTCGTGAGACATAATAACTATAAATATAATTAAACGGTGAAACTCACGTGTAGTATCTACGCGCTACATGTTTCGGAGAGCCTAGGTCCCCATTATCAAGCACTGAGCCCGCGTTCACGCCAAGCGACTTGCGAATGCGCACGTACTCACCATGCATAGTACCGCGCTTGCGAATCGCTTGATGTGAACCATAGATATATGAAAGATGTGAACGGTTGGCTGGTTGTGATTTAGTTTATTAAGCGTAGTTACCTTTATAATATTAATATTTTTGCAACATTACGAAAATCGTTATTTAATTATGTTCGGAGTGGCAACCCCATGTCGGGAGGCGTTCTCAGGCGTGGATAATCTGCGATAGATGGCTCGCAGCCTTGGCGTCGATGGCGTCAACGACTGATGAATATTTACACGCCAGTGACGCCTCTCGTTCATAATATAAACCGTAGAGCGAACTAAGATGTGTATGTAGTACAAAATATTAGACGAATTGCAAGCAGTAGATGGCAATGCTAACGTTTAACAATGTACTATTAAGTCGCAATGTACTATCGGAAGAATACAGTCATAAATATGTTATAGCGTTCCTGTTACAGGCGGAATAAGGATATTTGGGGCATTTTTTTTGAGAAATACATACAAGTATACATTGTAAACCTATGTTTTTTTACAAAAACATTAGTTCATTATAACATTTAAAAAGAAATAAAAGTTATCTTAAATACAATGTATTGAAAACTATCCTCCGCGAGATGGCAGTATTTCCTCACTACACCTACAGGTGGTTTTTTTTATTTCCGTTAAATTTAAGGGCAGCTTATTTAAGACAAATATAATGAATATCTCTTACGATTCCGCTTCTTAACTGTTATTAGAGTTATTAAAAAATACGTTTAATCAATGAACAAGTGTAATCTTTATTACATCCTAATATTCAAATACAAATACAAATACAAATACAAATATTTTATTTCCAAAAAAGGTAAAAGAACATTACATTTATACTGACCCCCACACTAGGCTATTCCTAATGTTATTTATTCTGACATGTGCCGTCAGTCACGTGGGGAAATAGGGGCCTAAAATTAACTTTGTTTTATTCTTAATGTTCTCTCACACTTACCAAGAAAACAAAAAAAACGAATTTTACAAAAACCATATAGGTTTTTGTAAATGTACCAAACAATGTGTAGAATTTAAAGGATATAAAAAACACGATTTATACTTATGCACTTTACTTTTTGACTGTAGGTACATACTACGCAAAACCACAATTTGTTAGGCCACAAAACCACTCCAAACTGTCAATATTTTACGCTATTTTATGCG
>JALPQI010020275.1:0-23139 GCA_025490895.1 Thaumatotibia leucotreta
AATTGAACAATTGTTTTTAGGGGCATTATTGAGCTGGCGTTAGACGTCCAGGATGTTATAGATGGTCGCAGCTACGAACTAAATATAAATTTACCTATTTATATAACGTAACTGTACTTTTTCAATTTTAATTTCAACTCTGACGAAAAGCCGCAGTTTTTGAGCTCGCAAATTCCGCCGCGGAAACATTTCCTACGGTAATTAGGACTCATGTCGACCTAATAACTCGGTCTTTTCATATATTTTCGACTTAATTAAGTTCAAATGGTGTGCAGTGTAGAAGCGCCGGCCCCGATGGTTTTATGGGCCAAATAAAATCGGATGTTCGTGAAATTCTTAAGAAATAAATGATGGGCTTAATTTACAAATTATTAAAGAACGAATATAGAGTAATGAATTCAGGTCAAACTATCAAAAATAATATTATGAGTAATATGTGTATAATAACCAGGTAGGAATATTCTAGTTTGGTACTATCCTTTGCTTAGTTTGGGACTGGGTTGATCTGAGTAATTTATTCCCTAATCATCATCATCATTATATCAGCCGAAAGACGTCCACTGCTTAACATAGGCCTCCCCCAAAGATTGCCACAAAGACCGGTCCTGCGCAACCCGCATCCAGCGGACTCCTGCGACCTTCACCAGGTCATCAGTCCACCTTGTGGGGGGCCTACCCACGCTACGCCTTCCGGTACGTGGCCTCCACTCAAGAACCTTCCCGCCCCAAAGGCCATCGGTTCTACGCGCAATGTGCCCCGCCCACTGCCAATTCAGTTTAGCGATTCGGAGAGCTATTTCGGTTACTTTGGTTCTGCTGCGGATGGTCTCCGCGTGCGTATTCCCTAATAGTTAATAGTTATTTATTTTCTATTACCTACTATCAATACCTATATTCAATGTTCACGGTTCACGCCATGATGTTATTATGACATGAAATCAAATCATAAATTTCAAAAGGCTCTCGGTCATTGTCCTAAAGTTCTCTCAGCTTATAATTAATCCTGTTTTTGTTAATTATGTTATGAATAATGAAGAACGACAAAAAATATGCAAATCATCTTAAGGCAAAAACAATAATTTAGAATGATTGACGTTATGGTCAAACGTGTCGCTTTTGAACGTACAAAAACTATTTTGGATATTTTTTGTCCTTTTCTGGCACATTGCTTAAAATAGTGTATATTGTACTTTTTCTGTCTTAAAGCTCGTTTTCTTAGCCTTGGATTATTCGCTATGTCTATTGTATCATCCAAACAGAAAAAAACACGGTATTTGGCCTACGGTTTGTACTTTGTATAAACTTAATATCTGTCGCGCCGCCCTTACTACGTGTATTGGCATTTTCAATTTTAGAGACACCCAGTCACCCAATTATCGTGACATTAAAAAACCTTAATTGCAGTCAGGTTCGTAACGACAATTAAGTACAATGGCTTTAGGAATTTAAGCTTGATGCTTGCTTAAGGTGCGGTTAAACTAAAAGAGCATTCGCTGTTCTAGCGCCCGTTCTAAGAAATCAACCAATCACGTTTTGTGTACCGATCGAATTTCGTAGAGTGGGAGGTTAGAACAGCGAATGCTCTTTTAGTTTAACCGCACCTGTAGAGTGGGAGGTTAGAACAGAGAATGCTCTTTTAGTTTAACCGCACCTTTAGAGTATGGTTAAATGTCGTTACAAACCTGCCTAAAATTAAGACTTTCTAATTTATTTGAATATGTGTACACGTCGGGCTTTGGTCGCGGGTACTCCAAGATGAGGATCCTCTAAATGGATCGAAACATGTCGCGCACACAGCAATTATCGACTTTTATTACGTGAGTAACCCGTTTGATAAATATTTAAATATACTGTTTGAGTCTCACGTTAGTTATAATTCTAAAATTTTCTAATTTAACTCTAATTGGGTGTCCCTAAGAGTAAAAAAGCTCGTATGGACCCGTAGGTATCTAACATGTGGAAATAATATTTTTTGCTTGTTGCGACATTCGGAATACCTTGTTAAAATTATTCAGTTGTCTCATGTTACACCGTGTGTAGGAGCGATCAAAAGAAAAGCAATCGCGTATTTGGACATGTTATGGCCCGGCCACACCATTAGTCTAAGGCGACCAGCTTAGCGGAAAACCATACGTACGAGAGCGAGTTCCCACATCGGCATCCCGCTTCAACTCATGGATTCGCTCGCCGCCGGTCGCCTTATGCCGTGGCCACGATGTTGGTCTAAAGCGACCGGCTTAGCGGAAAACCATACGTGCGAGAGGGAGTTCCCATATCGGCATCCCGCTCCAACTCATGGACTCGCTCGCTACCGGTCGCCTTAGACCAATGTCGGGCCTTCATGAGTACAAAAGAAACGTAATTTTTTTTTAACTATTTGGATGTCCGAAGTCTGGCTTGCAGGAACTCAATGATATAAATCAGAATCATTATTAGCCTATCTCAGTCCACTGCTGGACAGAGGCTTCATTATTAAATGCAAACGAGTATAAATAATAACCGTACCTATATGATTTATATGTAATTATATCATACATATTTGCTGCGATTTATTACTCGGAAGTGTTTTTAGCAAAAAGACAATTGAAGGTATGCCTACTTTCATTCAAATGATCGGCGTTGGGTATAGCTTTAACGTGTAATTAGGAAAGAAAGCAATTTAATGTATAATAATTAATATTGTTCGTGTCAGAATGTTAATTGGCGCGTGGGGACCGTTTACCCGAGTGGTGGTTAATTACCCTACTTCCCACTAATGGGGATTCTAACGAAAGTTTGACTAGACTTAGGCACTGGTCTCACCGCGAGCTACTAAGCTATGAACTATGAGCTATAAACACGAACAAAAGATACGCACTCCCGTGTAAATAAAAGAGACACGGCGATACTCGCCCGGCTGTGATAGCTGATAGCCGGGCGAGTATCTTGACGCCTAATCCTGACAAATAATTCTCAATCTACATTAATTTTCCAATTCCCTTTTGTCAAGCGTACAGTCGCCGAAGATATTATACGGTTTAGGTTCCAAAAATATACTTACACGACCTTAATCTAAAGGCAAAAAAGGCGTGTAAATATATTTTTGGCACCTAAACCGTAATGATATTTTTGACGTCGACTGTACCGTAATGAGGAACAATATGCCGTTCTTAAAGCAGACTTTCCCGTGAAATGTGAAAGTCCGATGACACAACCCGCGTAATAGGTCGAGCCCCGGCCGTTACAAAATGAAGTGGCACAGAAGGTCAGCTGTGCTGTAAGGTACCAACAAACAAACTATGGAAGTCGCACGCCTGCTACCGCGAACATCGAAGTTCGCAGGTTTCGGGGATTTTTCTCTGTCACTCTAATGACGCCTTTGTTAGGAGTAACAGAGACAAATCCCCAAAATTTGCGAGTTTCGGTGTTCGCACTAGTAGGATAGTTTTCTGATCTAGTGATTATAAATTTCTCAATAGCACCACACCATGTTTTTCCGGTATTACTCACGGATCAGGGATGCTCTTAAACTTCGACCTAGTGGGAAAGACTAGACCTTGAAATTTGTCCGGTTTTCTCACGATGTTTCCTTCACTAAAAAAGCAATTGGTAAATTTATTCACCGTACGGTTCCGAAAAACGAATTGATACGAGCCGGGAGTTGAATAGCCTAGAAAAAACTATTATGACGGGCAACGCTGAGGGCCAGAGAATTCGCGGAAGCTACCCGCTAGATGAAGCGCATAAAATTACAGCACCGTTGCACCTACACCTGCAGGAAGCCATACATATGGCGGGTCACAGGAGCCTATGGAAGAATCTGGTCAGCAGACAATGTCACGATCCTCAGCATTGACGGAACGGCTGATGATAATGATGATGTAGAATAGGTTTAAATAACAATGATAAATAACAAGAATAATAAGAAAGGACCCTCTGTACCTGATGTTTTGTGGTCTGCGCAAGAGCTTGCATCGTTCTATAAAGATGGCTAGATTAGCGAATTTATGCGCAAGCGCGGCGGATACTTGCATTGATTCCGAGATATTGCATGACAGCTCGCGGGCCCTTCTTTATAGATGTGGATGGTCAGTATAAGGATACGTTTTTACTGTCTGCAATCAATACATTTTCAAATACTACGTCACCGCTACAAATAGGTACTACATAGTACCTACATATAAAAAAACATCGCCTCCCGCTATCTGTCTGATATATGTATGCTCTGACCTATTACCGCCAACGCCGAAATTTGCAATACGGGTTTAATGTGGCATAATGGCCACAAATAAGTTTTCAAAGTTGCTTAACAACGCCACCTGTAGCAATAAACGTGAATTGATCGTTTATTTACTCATGACAACAGTTGGAACTTGTATCAAAACCTCAGTTAGTTTACATAACAGAAGGCAAGTTACAATTATCCCAGTACGGCACGATTACCCATATATTATTAAATTGAACTTAAGCCATCTACCTACTTACATTTTATTATTCCTAGATTCTTTCTTACAGGTTCAATAATATTAAACTAAGTGCATAATAAATAATTAAAGATTTTATTTTATTTTGGATCTGCAATTGAAAAAACATCACACTGTCATAATTATGATAAGTAATTAGATTTTCAAAATTATAATGATATTATAATACATTTTTTTTATTTAATTATAGTAATTAGATTTTCATAATTATAAGGGCCAATCTTAGATATAGGTTAGGTTAAGTAGATTAGTTAGATTTAATCTATGTAGGTACATAAATTGTAGTTTTGAAAATAAATAAGTAGAAAAAATCTAATTACTCGTCATATTTATGAGAGTATGATATGGATGTTGTGTCAAATTGCTGATCCAGAATAAAATAAAATCTTTAATTATTTAGTATGCACTTAGTTTATTGAATGAAACGCCTGTACCTACTTAAATTTCTTAGATATTATAATAATCTACACAATCTGGTCTTGTGAACTTTACCAGTGGATTTACGGTTACTGCCATTTTCACTTGTTTCAATCCTAAAATACTAGTTGATCCATAATTCTACATTACACAACGATTTTCCATACTAATCGCGGACAGTGCCAACATAACTTTTACTGCCGATAAATGTAATCAATAACTACGCTACCAGACAATGGATAACTTCAGCTAGGCAATATACATATACTAACACTAGGTAACTGGGAAATAAAGTTCAGATTTCTGGTCAATACTGTAGGTAATGACATTCAGATTGCTTGGCGAGCTATAGACAGCTATAAATACGTTGAAAAGCCTTTTGATGGCTGATTTTTCAACTCAAAGTGTTTTCTTCGGTTATCGCGAGTCATACATTAATGAAACTATGAAAATTTATAATATCGTATATTAATTAATTACTTACACCCGACATCGTCCCGTCCCGAGGTGCGTCCCGAGTCGGGACGCACCTCGGGACTGAACCGGTTTAAAAAATACCGGTAAATAGCGGTTTATTTGGGTTTTACTCCGAGCTATAAGGAGAATGCGAACGTTTTAAGAACGTAACTATAAACCTCAATAAACCGGTTTAATCCACGATGGCGGGCGGGCGGCGGTAGGTACCTACGCCGCGCCGCTGCGCCGCGTAAATGAATACATGCAGAGACTTGTTTTCTTAGTAGAGAAAGCGCCCATGCATTTGTGCGGTCGATATTTGATCTGCGTGCTGAATTTTAATCGCGTTATTCCTAGTGTCCGACCGAAACATGTTTTTTTGCCGAAACAGAAATCGAAACCGAAGGTTCGGTTCTGATTATAGTTTCGGCCGAGACCGAAACCGAACCTTTTATACATGTGATTAAAAGGTCGAATATAATGACAACAGATATTTTTTTACATACATGAATAATTTTACAATTATAACTGACGTGAGACTCAAACATATTAAAATATTATCGAACCGGGTTACTCAAGTACTTAAGTCGATGATTGCTCGACATGTTTCGACCCATTAAGAGGGTCCTCGTCCGGAGCACCCTCGGCCAAATCCCGACGTAGTTACTTTTGACAGTGACATATTTGACAACCATCATGTGTTTTTTTTTTTAATTTTCAGTAGCGCAAAAGTCGTTTAGCTTGTGAGCCATAAATTAAAAATATTATAAATAATATTAATAATAAATTAATAGTTATAAAAATAAAATAACTGGTTTTTCGTGATCCTTAGGAAGCCTATCATCCAAATAAAATATAATTTACACCACTTCAAAAAACTTGACATACCCAATTGATCGAAACAATATATGTAAAAATCCCTATTCAAATTGACAGACTACAAAATTTTATCAAAACAACTATTAAAACAAAATTACTTTATGAAAAAATGCTTTACTCGTAAATTATTCATTCACCCATCATTTTATTACATTGTCCAATTACTGGAAATACCTGTTGTCAATCATCGCCAACAGAAGAGGGAAGATGGTGGACACCTTAAATATACGGCACGACGAATTAATTAAGACCATAATAGAAGGAAAAGTAGAGAGGAAGAGGAAGGCAGAGAAGGGCGTACATGGACCGAAGTGAAAGAAAAAGTAGACGTCGTGTCGTATCAGCGTCTAAAAGAAAAGGCACTGGAAAGGACCATATGGATATTGCTTCACAGACAAGAGCCCTGCTCTTAAGTTTATGATCACAAATACCAGCTATGTGCTCGTATTAAGCTATTCCATAGTGAATTTTATTATTATGGTAATAAAATTGATTCTGCCAAAGCCTAATCATAGATACCAAGGATTATTACTATTCGTTAAAAACTTGAAACATGCACGTAACTAAGACAAATTCTAAAGTCGTTTAATAAAATAAATAACCTTCCGCAGTCACAACCTCAATATACTTAAATAAAATAAACAATATATCTGTCAATCTATTTTTCAATTGTGAAAATACGCGTTAAGAATTACACTATTACGGACGGACCCGACGTAAACCGAACGCGACCCAAAAGTACGATGTTTATAGATTCGGTTCAGCCAAAAGGTTCGGCAGTTTTTTGCCGAAACCGAACCTTCGGCTAAAACACGATTTTTAAGCCGAAACCGGCCGAAACCGAAACTTCTTCTTCAGTAAAAAATGGTTGACTATGTATGTCTGTAACAAGTATAATTAATATAATTATATGCATTGAACTAAAAGTGGTAGGTACTAATTTAATGAATCCAAAATTTAAATAATTTATTTTGTTTAAATAAATAAATAAATTAGGCTAACTAGATAGTTGATAAACTACAATTGATAAATAAAACAACATAATGTTATTAAAAACATAAAAGAGTGATTGTATAATACTTTCTATTGTTGTATTAATATAATGTATATAACGTCACATACATACTTTTATGTATTTAATTGCAACAAAATACTTAAACGTAAGTAGATACTTAATTAGTTACCCATTATACTCGTATATTTTTTAACGCTCCAACTAATTGTTTCACTGAACCGAATTAGGTACACGTCCTTTCCGCAGTAGATGTTTCGATACAAATCCAGAACCAAATGAATCAGCGTTTGTTTGTCCTTGAATAAACCGGTTTATAAAGTTCTGAACAGGTTAATCGAACAAGAGCATTATGTAACGTTCCCCTAAAAACCGGTTAAAATAAACCGGTTTGACGAACGAAACCGAAATGAAAAGGTTTTTCGCCAAGTACATGATAACGGTTTAAAAATTTAACCGGTATCCGAGCCTTGGTCCCGACTCAAACACTCTATAGTAGCCGTCTTTGTAAGTATCGGTAACGTTATGCCGCGGCCACGACATTGGTCTAAGGCTAAGGGAGTACCCATATCGGCATCTCGCTCCGACTCATGGATTCGCTCGCCGCTGGTCGCTTTAGAGCTTTAGACCAATGTCGTAGCCGGGCCATTAGGTTTTACTTGATACATGAAGCAGACCATCGCGGTCGCTCATAACCTCACGTATTATTTACTTTCGAACTCATGGTACCAACGGCTAGTAGTCTGTTTATTCTGCGTTATCCCACAGTGTGGTCTCTAGTTTTAAACTTAACTTACAAGAGCCGAAAATCGTCGCGTCGGTTGACAACCAAAACTCACAAAGTAACAAATACTTACTTGAAATAAAGCTCGTATCTCAGTTCTGATTCCATGCTGACATACGAGGTGGGAGTAGTCACAGTTTTTAGTGAGTTTTGATTGTCAAACGACGAAATACGAGGAGTCGTTTGTGCGCCTTCAATGAGAATAAACGGTTGCCTAGTAAACATTTGTGCAGTGTTGCTGTTGCAACTGCAGAGACTTGTTTACAAAAACACATTTACAAAATCAGTCCACAGGAAATCGATATGCCAAGGTTGATGCAAAAACTTGTACTTACGTTTACTTCCGAACTCTGGGCCTGCCGCGAACTTCGAAAATAGTAAATTTCGGATATCTTATAAATATTAGATGTCATATACCAAAGAAAAACGACCAAGATCACTTAACGTCCGAGGTGGCGAAAATCTGTCTATCTGTTTGACATCCTCCGAAGCCCTTGTTGGTAGTGGCCTACGAAGCTGGAGGTTCCGGGTCCGAATCCCGGCGAGGGCATTATTTGTGGATTTATTCACAAATATTCGTTACTTCCGTGATGTATCAATCTATTATGTTATGTCGTCGGTCTGTAATCTGTACCCATATCACACCCCCGAGCTTACCCCGTCTAGGTCGATTCGTGTAATATTTCCCAAGATATTCATTTATTTTATTTATTCATGTCAATAAAGCGCAAACGGCAAACTTTTTATGTTCAACAATGGCTACAAGTAGGTACCTAATAGATGTTATAAGCTTATAAGCTACAGAAGGTTCAGTGCATTCGACAAAAAGGCTTCTTCACAGCCCTTGATATGCAAATATAAAAAGCTATTAGTTCATATAAAACACAAATAACTTACGTCCTTTTCGAAACACTATACCATCGCACATGCTCTGTCCTTTTACTTTCACAAGCCCTTTCTCCTACACAATAGTACACAACACAACTCCTTGCCTCAAAGTATATCGTATCGATATTATGTATAAAGACCTTCCGGGCTCAGTTTAAAGTTCATTTCCAAATAACGAAGACATGTAAGATACGACGGTACGAAATTTCATATGTTAATGCTAAATGCTATCAAAATGTGGGCGTACCGCGTAAGATACGAGCAATGAGAGTATGGCACAGCACGGAAATAGGTCCGCGGACAACACAATAAGGCCTTGTCCATTAATCACGTCATACTGTATAGGGGAGGGGGGGGGATCAAGAACAAATCACCAATTATAACTATAGGGGAGAGGGTCATCGGACAAAACACATATTTATTTGTTACTGTCTGCTGAATAGCATTATAGTAAATAAATTGTGAATCTATACTTTTTTTTAAACACGTTTTATACATAACCAGATGACAAATCCTGAACTTGGTTTAAAAAAAAATCACGGACATTTACCTCGTAGTGGGCAAAAAAGATTTTTTCCCATCACGTCACGTGTGCTTAATAAAAAACGTAAATTGAAGTGTCATTAAAAGGGCTCCTTAAGTTGGCAATAAATTATACGTCATATTGGCTAGGGGGCCTGAAAATATCACCAAGGATCACTATGGGGGAGGGGGGGGGGTCTAAAATAGGCCAAAATCGTATTACGTGATTAATGAACATGCCCTAACAAATATGAAAATGTGACTAATGCACAAAACATGCACTAAAAGCATACCTTATTCATAAACGTCTCCTAACTTAACAAGCCGCTAAGTATTGTTTGTCCCTTTAGGTCGTATCATTACAGGGTGATTTTATATTCACTGGCCAAACTTTAAGGCCCGGCCACGACATTGGTCTAAGGCGATCAGCGGCGAGCGAATCCATAAGTTGGAGCGGGATGCCGATATGGGTACTCCCTCTCGCACATATGGTTTTCCGCTAAGCCGGTCGCTTTACACCAATGTCGTGGCCGCGGCATTAGGGAGTTAATTCTGAGGTCATAAATGGTCATATTCATGAACTTTTACTATGGGTCATAGTAAAAAAAATTGATGTTCCATACAAACCCTGAGATATTAGTAGAGTTTATGAAAAAGGGAGTTAGTCTTACAGATTGTATGGGCTATGGTAGATTGGTTCTGAAATAAATAAATAAAAATTGAAACCAGTGCCTAATTACATCATACAAACTTATGTATACTATGCATCTGTAATGAAAGCAAAACTAACAAAGTAACTAACCGATTACTCAAGACACATTCATAATGGAACTGATTATTATATAACTAAAATTATGTTTGAGACCCGCCAGCCATTGTTGGCTGGCCAATATTTGAAAAGATCAGATAAATAATTGGACAATTGTTTATGCCGTATTTAGTTGCTAATGGACAAAGAAGTTTATTGGGAACAATGTCACAGATTTTAAACAATGATAATTATGAATGAGAATTGCGACACTGTAAAGCGGATATTGGGTGACGTATTTGGTGTTTTTAATTCTCTGACGGTTGCAAATAAGCATACGGCCCGCCGGATGAGAACCTATCAAGCTTTCGCGACTAATGCATCATCCTCAAAGCTTTGATCCGAATCCCATCTCGCACTTCGGTATTTTTTTTATAGTAGCGTTAAGTCTATTTGTAAACACATTAAATAAAATAATTGAATATGTCCAACAATCACCGATGAATTATTTTATTATTAGCACAAAAATTAAGTAAGTACCTAAATTAATAGTTTATTTTTCCATTCACAAATTGTAAAAAAATACGCACTATTAATGATATAATGATAAAACTTATAAAACAAAATCGTCTGTAATAAATGAAATACAAAATATATTTTTAAAAACAAACTCTTAATCTAAATGTAATACCTAAATGTTGACATTAAGTTAGCGTTCGCAAATCAGATTCTCTCTCGAATCAACGTCGTCTTAATCGTGCGATTTGCAAATTGTTTAAGCCAATATTGGTTCAAATGATTGACGATTTGAGCAAACATTCTTGAATCAGCAGTCTATGATTATCCATACATGATTGACGAGTAAGTCTTTCAAACAGTTGTATGAAGGAATGAGCAAGCACATACAATCTTAGTAAGCTATCTCGTAATGTTAAGTACAAAGCAAAGAAAGACAATTAAATAACAACAACTGTCAATCTACTACGCGTCACTTATCAATAAATAAATAGGCTACGGAGGCTGACAAAATCAATCCTAAGACTCTCAGCGATTGGAGTTTCACGAAAAAGTTGTAGGCACTTACCAACTCAGCTATAATGTACCTATAGCACAAAAATATCTACATTTAATAAATAGCAATAGTAAATTGCAATATCGGTTTAATAATTGCGGCAATACTTTTCTCAAATTTTAAACTTGTCTCACGTTCTCTTTCCTTTTAATTCAGCTGCATACTTAGCTCATGTATGGCTCGAAAGTATATTGCAAATGAGATTCTTTTATCGATATATCGACTACCCGTGGCTGTGACTATTAAGGTGGACCTTGTATCTTTGTAAGTAGGTTTACTATTAGTCAAATGATGGCAGCACATTATACATAGCATTAGATTGTAAATACGGTACCACTACCTATGCAGTTCCTTCTCGTTGGTATTATATCTATTTTTTTACGTATTGTGCTGGAAGGATCAAATGCTTAATGATTATCGTGTCTTAAATATTAACAAGAGGATTTTACCAGTCTTTATCATGCAAAAATCTCTGGTAAAATCAAGAGTGAACCAACGAGGTGAATTATCGATTGCATTGTCCGTACGTTGGTCTGTCATTACCGATTTCGTTTGGACAAGTAAGTGGCACGGTGCGCACTGACATTCAAATTAAACTACATGTGATCACTTCTCCACTAGATGCAGCATACCTTATCACTGAGAAGAAATAAAACATGGAAACTGCGCGCCATAACGCAAAATTGCCCTTCGAAAACAGTCCTCAAATTGTGTTGACAAGGTGTCAATACTCACGCTTTTAAATTTTTGTATTAGCCTATAAACTTAACCTCTCGTATGCTTAGTAGCAGATCTGCTCCATCACAATTTGACTTCATGAAACAGCCATCAAAGTTTAGTTTTGATTGCTTTGCTTGACGCTTCCGCATAGGTAGTTCATCAACGATTTGATGGACTATATTCTTGAAATAAAAGACAAAATTATAAATATTATTTTAACGGATTATTAAAAAAAAATATCTAAAGGTAAAGCAATACCAACATCCTGCGAGAGAATACTGCCAGCATCTTTGGCATTGGTCTCATCCGAGATCAGCGCTGGCTAGCAATGTACCGAGGAGAAGTTTCATAAATTGCGAAACTTCTATAGTTAATGTTCTCGGCAATTTAAATTTTACAAGCAATCTAATCATGCCAAAACCGTTGTATATACATGCCTTTACTCTATATTTTATGCCTTGTTTACTCAATTTGTGAAATATAATATTCTTCATAACACTTTTTTATAAGTTCTCATGGAAATATTCTAAATGTGAACTTACTCTTAAATTCTCATGAAAATTCTCGGAAATTTCCGAGTATATTCCCGCAATTTTGATAACGTTCTGCGACTTGTACATTGCGGGCGATGGCTCACAGAAGCAACTGCTGAGATGAGACCATTTTCGTGGCACGTGGTTTTTTTGTACGTGATACCTAGTATGTCCTTTTTCTTTGTCTGTGTGTATACGAGAATTATTGTTAATTATTTACTATTTCTATTCAACGACTTTTGTATTATTTTTGCATTTGTGTAAAAAAAACTTAAAGAGACATCTAGTGTGGATAATCTGCGAATAAAACCGACTGCTTGTTAAAGGTTGCATTAATATTGGCCCCTCCGTGGTCTTTTGTATGTTAATCCGTTTTAATTTAATCTCGTTTGGTAAACTAGTTCAGCTTTGCGGTTCCAGCGGCCGAAGCTTAGTTCGGCGTGCACGCTAACTTTTATACAGGTGTATGTCAAAGGCAAATACAACAATACACAAGAACATATACAATTTACATTTAATATATACAATTTTAGACCTTATGTCCTGGCCACGACATTGGTCTAAGGCGACCAGCGGCGGGCGAATCCATGAGTTGGAGCGGGAAGCCGATATCGGTACGAGAGGGAGCGCCATACGTTTTCCGCTAAGCCGGTCGCCTTAGACCGATATCGTGGCCGCGGCGTTATGCTTCAGATATTATATAAGTAAAGAAGTGTATACATGTTTATACACTTGACTGTAATTCCATCAATTCACCAATTAGGGACCAACCGCTCTTGACAGGACGTTAAATATCAGCAGGCCTGGCCAAGATGGTATTCTGCGATCGTATACAATAAGTCACGTGACCGTAAAAATGTATGGAAATGGTTACGTGACTTTTCGTACGAATCTCTCATTCTCATACATTTATTACTTATCGCGTATCGTATACGATTGCAGAATGGTATCATGACTAGGCCCGCAGCAGATTAGTATGAAACTTCCCATACAATTAATTTCAGTGAAGGCTTGAACGCTGACAGACGGTTTGTTGTAACCCACGCTAAGTACGAGTAAGAATACTAAGATTACTAAATATTAAGTATATATCAAAAACCAATCAAGTGTATGTCGGAAATTCGCAATACATAGCGAAGATATCTGTAGAATTAAAACGGCTGCGTGTGTGAAAGTATTATTAATATTATTATGTGACAAATTGCAAACGTAGAGCGAACCGAATAAAATAAAAGTTATTTTTAAAAAATAAGTGTACAGTCAGTCAAATGATTCGCCTTACACTTCTGCACACACACTGTATGGGGGAATCGTAAGGTCAATATTTTGTTTGACCGTAACTTAATTGTGACTCATTATATTATCCTGTCTATCCACTTTTAAATATAATGTAAATACTAAAGTTTTTTTTTCTTTTCAGGTAAGCATAGCCTTCCAAGAATAATAGAAAACTTAATTAATCTGGGTATGTATTTTACATCTCTTCATTCAGAGACAAAACCTTTCAGTATCAATCGAGGACTTATCTTGCTGTGTCTACTTATCCCTTAAATATCTAGTCTAACTAACGGTCTAAATATTGTTCAAACAAATATTTTATCGAAACCTTTGGCATTGGTCCAATCTATTTTTTTTTATAGTTGTATCTAACGAACAATAGCTGATATTTTAAAGACAAATGGGTCTTAATCGCACAAAACTCAGTCTGCCTGCGACCACGGGTGTAACGTCATGCCCGAAACGTCAGGATATAATTAAATGTAAATTTGCGCGATTAAGACCTGTTTGTCTTTATAATATTGAGTGATAATCGTGAAAGTTTAGAACAATAGCTGACCCAGGTAATGTAAGTAATCTAAATAATGAAAAAAAAAACAGGGCATTAGGTAAATCCATACTTTCGGGGTGTCACTATTTTACTGGAACTTAATAATACTTAATCAAGACTATTTGTAAAATGGAACAAGAATATTGTAAATTATTGAATGTCAATCAAACCTTCATCGCTTTAAACGTCAATAACAATTTTCATTATAAAGTTCCTACGTAAATTAAATTTACTGAGTTCGTTCAATTTAAATTATCCATTATTTTATTTTGAGCTCGTGCGAAATGATATCGCTTTAGTCCTTCGTGAAAGGAAAAGGGTAATTGAGACAGAAATAAATGGTGTAACAACACTGACGTATGTCGAGGGCACATATTAAAGTTGCTTCCGTGTATTATTAATTTCAATGAAATACTTTTACCTCGTTTATAAAAATATTTTTAACCATTTTCGTAATATACGTTTTTGAAGTAATTTAGATAGTTGGCCGATACGAGAAATTTCTCGATCCTTTCAACACGCTATGAATGATATACTTTAGTGTGAATGCCCATTTCTTTGAGCGTTTCAACCGCCGTGACTTCAATGGCAACATTATTACCCGAATTTCGTGGGTACCTCATACATTTTTTGGATATCTTGGTAGTTGTCACTACCAAGATATCCGCAAGAACTTTTGGATATCTTGATTCGTGTGACAAGACTGCCACCGAAATCACAGCGATTGAAACGCTTGGAGAAATACCCGAATAATAACTACGTGTCCAAAATTACGGAATGACGGTAAGGAATTTAATCAAGAAATCTTGTAGCTTATATTGAACACCTTTTAATTATTAGCAATAAGCGATTTGAAAATCAAACGGCAAATCATCTATAATTGGATATTTGGCGCGTTAAAATGTTCAATTAACTGCTGGATTTCTAGTTTACTCTTTGCTCATTTAATCATTCGAATCAGTGGTCTGCAAACAGCTCTGGATACAAGTCTATTGTTTATTTTGTTCCATGCCGTATACGTTAGATTTTTTTGAAGAATGGGTAAGCTATTTTGATACTAATTTTACATAAGTCAGGTCATGTCAAATTAGTATGTAAAAAGCTCACCGACTACCATCAAAAAGGGTAAATAGGAATGTAGAGTAAACTAGTCTGTTAGCCCAGGACAAACAGTCCAGTTTAGAATAACGCATATGAAAAAATCTGCTGTTCTAAACTGGACTGTATGTCCTGCGCTCACAGCCCAGTTTACTCTACATTCCTATTTACCCCGCCATTCCTTTTTACCCCGTTTTACGGTATTGATTATTGCTATTATTAGTATAGTCATTAATTCCCATGATCTTTTAGTGACGGGCTAATACATAATAATCGAACCGGAAGTAGTTTTCATATCCAGACGATTCAAAAGAGTTTGTTGCTATTCCAATTTGAATAAAGAATTATTTGACTTTGACTTTAAAAAAAAAAGATGAAAGTAAAAATACGATTTAGAACATGGCTCCTATCTGTGTATCTACAGGCCGCCTCCGTTTCCATGTTTTACTACGTTGTGATTTCAGCATCCAGTCTCTACCAGTTATTTTCTTGATGTCATCAATCCTGGGGATGTTATTTTCCAATTACTCCTTTTTTCTTTTTATTCAGCGATCAGTGGGCACCAATAGTATCTACATTACGATACAAGTGCGAAAAAGGGAAGTTCTAAACGAGTAGTGACAAATTAAAACACAACCGAAAGGAGTTTTTAAATCGACACGAGTTACGAATTTCCTTTTCGCACGTGTATCGTACGACATTTTGAATACAGATGGCACTGCGAAGTTTCCGACTCGTAATAAATGTACTATTGCAAATACAATACTGCAATTTGATTTAAAATGTTTGCGGAACAATTTTTACAACATCAATACTTCTCAAATTTTCTGTAATATTTATAAAAAGATAAATAGTTACGCACAAATAAGTTAGCTCACAAAAAATAACCCCCGGTGTCTTTATCAGAGATCGGACAAATGTGCGTCATTGTTCGCAATAATAAGTATGGGCATGACTCCAAAGTTGATTGAATAATTAATCATTTAATCATTTTCCTATTTGACACCGGTAACTATGAAAACCTTTGAAAATAATCACCTCAAAGCTTAGAAATCAAATTTCAAGAAATTATTCGTTTTATTACTCATTTAATTAACTTCGGAGTCATGACCATTTGACCATATTATTGCGAACAATGACGCACATCTGTCCAATCTCTACTCATTATTGAATGTTTAGTTTCACGCAACTCGCAAACTTTCAATTAAGCTCGTAGTCATGTTTTACCAACAATACTTTATTTAAGTCGGTCACTGGGTAGATACTTCAACCTGGATCATGTTTATAAACGTCGTAAGTGCAAAGTAACTTATGCCCTGGACGATAAGGTTTACATTGCCGTAAAACGGCCATAAGACCGTTTAAAAATGTTAGCGCGACTGGTGAAATGGAAAAAGTTGGTTTATTTCGCACTAGAAAAGCCAATTAAACAGTTTTTTCCAGGACACTACATTTGCATATTTAGGGGCCTGTTTTGTCTGGAGACAGGAATTGGCACGGAGCCTTGGAAGAGGTAGTAGGAAAAATGGACAACCAAATCGTAGATTTATACAAATTAAATGATTTAGGTATACTTTACTTTGTTTGTCTTATTTAGGAATTTTCCGCATGTCGACATGATGTTTTTATATACCTATTTTATGTGAAAAGATTGCCTTTAACTTCTTATGTATTCCATATTGGATAAAAACCTCTGGTAAATGTATTTGCGATTAATAAGTATCTGGATGCTTAGCCAAGTTGCCAATCGCTAGCGCTTAGTAGCGTAGCGTAGTTTTCCTTCTCTATCACTCTTTCATATTAGTGCGACAAAGACAGCTGCTTTTCGCTTACGATTGACGATTAGCGATTGGCAACTTGTCTAAGCACCCAGTACTTACTTAACATCGGAGTTACAGGAATCAATTCATGGAATAGTCACCTTTATTCCGCTCGGAATACGGATGTTTTTCCCATCAAATTAGTGTCGCAGATGCGAGTTTGAGTAAAGGTGGATTTAGACTAAACGAGCATTCACTCATTCTATCCTCCACACAACGAAATCAACGTTTTTCGACGAATTACGTTTTGTGTAACGAACGAATTTCGTAGAGTAGGGGATAGAATGAGCGAATGCTCGTTTGGTCTAAATGCACCTTAAGTATAGCGGCGAAATGTAAGTTTCTCAACAATAAACATTTACATATCAACAGATTCAATAAAGCCTATCTACAAATGATTTCATCTACACTTCCGAACAAAAATCACTCTGTAATTTTGCTGGTGACAAATACACAAGTCAGAGGAGCCTCGTCTCTGTCACCATAACAACAAGAACCATAATAGTCGCTTGAGTCCAATGATGTAAAGTCATTAATCGTCAGGCGAGAGTCATCTGTATATCGAGGCTATAAAGGGTATATTGGGGTGAAGCGGCCCCGTGGGACGCGCGACCCCAGCGGAAGGATGCAATGAATTTGCCTCTCTTTCCCTGGGGTTCGTGCTGTGACATCTCGTTTATCGCTTTGTAATTGCGTTGAAAACGTACTTACATTTTCTATTCTCTTGATTATTATGGCAAATATTATGTACCTTCCTTTTATAGGTACTTTCATAGGATGTAGGAATGTAGGCACTCCAACAAAAGTGAGTCGCTCTTTCTTTTATTTACGCAGGAGTGACTATATTTTGGTTGTTTCTATTGCCGATAGGCTTCTCGCTTTTGATAAGACGAGGGCTGTAGTTTACGTCTCTGGGAATGATCAAGAATCATCCGACTCCAGAAATTAGAGACCGACAGATAAGATAGATGTGCCGACCTGCCGACATTCTTCATTTTCATAAACTTCATCTCTCAGTTTATCTGTCTTGTAAGTTGTAACGTGTAACCTGGAAAATAACGCAGCTAGCAAATTCAATACCATGCGGGAATATAGGCTACCGGGAACATCGAGCGTCCGTCTCAGACACACTCAGGCGCCTGGCAAAGCAATGACAAAAACAGAGGTTCGAAATAATTATACGATTTTCGAATTTCCGCACAATTAAAATTCACATATAATTAATTTATTTTATTACACATTTTGTTAATTATTGTTATAATTTTGTTTGCTGCGCCATTTTTTAGTTAAGTAATAATATATAATAATTTAATATGAGTTATAAATAATTATCTGACACCTAAAAGATGAAATTGATTACTCTGCTATACCTCTACTTGCTGAACCACCATCTAATTGTTGTTTATAAATGTATTGAGTAATTAATTAATCTATTGTCTGTAAGAGGAATATATGAATATATCCCAGATTGACTTATACTCTGTTGTGTCAATAGTACTTTCGAATCCCATTCTAATCGCGGTTTGATAATACTGTTGACACGACAAATGACACAACATTTACCAAGAAAAGAGTCATTTATTGATGTAGTGATTAATTAATCTATTGTCTGCAAGTCTCTGCACTTAAACTATAAATATTATAATATAACATTGAATATATCCTAGATTGACTTATATGTACACTGTTGTGTCAACAGTACTTTCGAATCCCATTCTGATCGCGGTTTGATAATAACGTATGCAGGCCCTCTATAGACTTGCTCAATCCCCTTTGATTGTTTATCCACAACTGATGACTAATTAGTCAATAACCAAATAACCGCAAGCTAATAAAGCGATATGCTACAGTTACCTTCCATAACCTGACCACAACCACTTGTCTATGATCCCCAATAATCCATTAAAAGCCACCACAAGGCTTGGCAATTAGTTACAAATTAACAACAAAGAATGTATCTATAAACAGACGATATCTGTCTCTCTTTCAATGACGTACCTAATTAATTTAAAAAGTATAATGAATAACAGGGACAGAAATAATAAAGGTTTTTCGATTGTCATCATACTCATCATTAACCACTTTTGTTAGCTTAGCGTGATGTTTAATTCCTTCTTCGAAAATTAATAGTAATGCCCTAAATGTGAATGCGCGTAGTGAGTTCTTGCAGAAGGTCAAACAACTCCAACCGAGATTTATTATGAACCGAATTATTCATTGAACATATTGCGAATTATTCATCTTGACGACAATCGATTTATACAGGTTACTTCGTACGGACACATTGTTTTATTCCACAAATCAGTAATGAAGTCTTTCAATTCACTAGTTTCGAAGGCATAGAATGCTAAACGCAAACCTTTTTCTGAATTGATACTGAAGAATCTAATAATTTTTTTATAAATTCAATACGTAAGGTAGGAGTCAAATTGATACCGAAATAACCAATACACTCGAATCAGAACATACAGTCCAGTGATTCGAATGATTAAATAAGCAAAGAGTAAACTAGAAATCCAGGTGTTTATTGAACATTTAACGCGCAAAATATCCAATTATAAGTGATTTACCACTTGATTTTCAAATCGCGTGCTGCATTGAGTGTTCCCTAAGCTTGCCGAAAACAAGTTATGGCTCAAATAAGTACCTAAGCCAAATCGTTGTTATGTTTACTCAATCTCAGATCACACATATACATCAGACAATTCATGGAAATATCGCCTTTCTTTTATTTCTGAATAGGTTTGTGCAGTAGCACATAGGTAGGCTTAGCACAGGATCAGTGCGACAATATATCGCCGCGAGATAAACTATCCATCCCTCTTTTATTCAAATAGTTGGTAAAATATGGAAAGTCTATCTCGTGGCGACATACTGACATACAAATCGTGTGCTAAGCGTACTGGTGTTTTTCCATCAAGCGAGTGTTGCCCATACGAGGTTGAATAATATAGCAGTTAAGTAAATAGATTTTGGCTTGCCACTAGTTGAAAATATTATATTTTCGATATGCGCTGTAGACCTACTGAAATACATAGGCAAAACGCCAATCGCTTACGTTCAGTCGCAAACGCTAAACCTTTTTTTAAACTTCGCTACGCTACGTATACTGAGCGTTTGTAATATCAGCAGTAAGACGTCCACTGCTAAACATACGCCTCCCCCAAAAATTGTCACAATAACCGATCCTTCACTATCCGCATCCAGCGGACTCCTACGACTTTCACTAAGTCATCACTAGTCATCACTATAAGGAGCTTATAGCGAAGTTATAGGGAGCTTTGCCATAATTGATACGCTTGGCATGCGGGTTGGTAATCGCAAGGTCTCCATCGCACTTTAGAGCAGCAGCAGATCATCCCTCGGCGGTCTTGGTCGTAGATTTAGGACATATCCGAGTCAACTGAATCGTTTCTAGACTTTCTGCAGAGCGTTAGCTAGTTTGGCATAGTGGCTACTCACTCCCCGCTATGAAACCCGAAACCGTCGCCACGAGAAGAGGAACACTCGGCGGCGATTGGAACAGCGTGTGGATAGAGTTGTTATTCATGAGCCCGGCGAAGGGCTATCGATTTATACTCCTTTGTGGCTATTATAATTATGAATTTGTATGCGCAATGACCTTCACCCTGGGTTCAGTTGGCTTCATTAAGGCCGATAACGGATAATACTAACTTATGAGCTTTATATTCCTGGGTCAGTCAGAGTGGCTTTCAGTTTTATCCCTTTTACGAGTACTAAGTATAGGCACATAAAAGAAAAGGACACGTAACATTTATCTGACAGATATATTTTATGCTTGGATGGTAAAATATGCCTTTAGGGTAGACTAGAGAATATGATAAAACATCCTGCTGCCACCTAAGCAACAAAACTGAATTTGTGAACCAGAGACAAAACGCTTAGTTGTATAGGGCGCCATTGGTGACACATCACATGAGCATGTGCTGGCGATCCCATGCCGAGCTCGTAAACGGAAAAGTGGACAAAACGCCGGAGTAGGCTTTAGTTGGTAGGGCCAGCTCTCTTCCTCTTACTAAGAGAGGGGAAAGAGCAGATGAGTCCCAAATACATCCCCGAACTCGTTTATGAGCTTATCGATGTATGCTTGTTTAAGCTATTGTACCTCTCTTAAAATAGTCTCAGTTCTCAGTTCAGTTCTTCTCTACACACTACCGTTGATCTTCTAACCCCTAATTAGCTAGACCGATTGGGATTAAAGTTTTTTATATGTTTGAATAGGTTTCTGGTTGGTAAGAAATAAAGCTTTTATACTCGATCCGTAACGCTGCTGCCAGTATATCAGAGTTGAAACTGATTTGTATGAAACGTTGTGTGTATGATCCAATGTATTCCCCGATGGTATAAACATCGGTTTTCCTGAATGATTGTATTACACTAGGTTGATTTGTGTAAGATTAACCCATTTATCGCGCTTACAGTGGAACTAGGTCGAGTTGTGTAACTTATATACCTATATTTATAGATTGGGGTAAACAAAATAGCTGACCAAATACTAATATTCTCCACAATTCTTGCTACACTCACTTGACAATCGTATCTGGCTCGCAAATCCAGATAGTCTCTTGGAGCCGATCCAATTCTGGATATAAGGGCGCTCGAGAACGCCCCGGTTCACCGGGCACATGCCAAAACGAAATATTTACGAAAAATGTTGAATTTCTGAGACATATATTGCGCTACATAAATACAAGCGCGCTGCGTTTATAAGCGAGTTCTTATAGAGCGAGTTTTGACTTATAATCACCAAATAAAAAAAATACAAAAATACAAACACGACTTAGTGCCACTGCCATGAACGAGAAATATATTATAAGTAAATACCTACTTATAGCTTTTTGCACAGTAAAATTTTATGTTCAAAATGCATTCAGTAACAAAAAAATATTAAAAATCAGTCTCGAATTTTATCTTCGTATCGAGCATGGGATTTTTTCATTAGCCTTAACTTTTTGCGTCTCATTCAACTTGGCTTTTTACGCAAACATTTTACTTGTTTTCCTTTTAAAGTTTCGTGAATACCCGCCCTTAGCTCGCTTACGTCATATTTATGGACCACTTCCATTTCATATCGGCCCTGTATACACTGTATAAGTACATAGCTACATGATAGGAGTAGGTATTGATATAGGATAGATATATGCGCTGTCAGGAACAATAGAGAAAGTTCGATAGAGACAAACCTGATTATTGGAGGGCGATAACTAAGGCGTCGACATGAGGCGGGTATGCCGGATGTAACGGAAATATATACCTGATGAACCTGTATAGATGTTGTAGTCATATTCTGTTCTGGTTAAAAAAAAACTAGAAGATAGTATTTTGTTTCAAAATGAAGATTATTTTGAAGGAATTCATATTTCATATTGAACATTTCTTTCTGTACACAAGAAAAATATTTTATTTAAATATTATTTTGAAATTAATACAATACCTGATCAATCTGGTAATGATGATGATGTGAATCAGTATTTTTAAATTGTAAAATAACGGTGCTTTTGAAACCCTGCGGCACATTGTCAATAAATGTACATTAATTATTAAATCAATTACTAACGAACCGAAAACACCACGTCCTAAAAAAGGAGCTAGTACGTCCCCGGGCAGAAATTGTTATTCCCTTTGCTTTTTATTGGGCAGATAGATCGCCTCACATTGAAAGTATACGAAACTCGAATCAAGTGAAAGAGGGAATGAATGATAGAAAGAAGGACGTCGATAGTGCAAGCAAGTACTCGTACATATATACATAGTATAACAAGCTTGCCCCATGAAAGATGACAATCATTCAAAAACTTACCGAGGTGCCATTTAAAAAGCGCGATTGAATGATTTACGTATCGAGTAAAACCTAACGTAGCTGATACTTGAAAAGCCA
>JALPQI010020276.1:0-24249 GCA_025490895.1 Thaumatotibia leucotreta
ATAAATGCGCGGCCGGCCGCAGGGCAGCGGATAAACGTAGGTGGGGTACTATGTAGACAGGACGGTGCGTCAAATTACAGAAGGAATTTCGTAGGAAGGAAGTAGAAACGTCTTAAATAAAAATTAGTAGTAAAATAAATAGGTATTAAGCAGTTTTTGAACTGACGATTAAAAATGTAGGCACCTATACAACTTGTAACCTATTAGGGGCCTATATTTAATTCCCGACGCAAAATGAGGTGTTACAATTATTCAAAAATGTATACAGGGTGTGGCCTGTAATAAGAGCAATAAATGAAAACATAGACCCTTTAACTAATCAGTAATTAACTCCAAATGGTTTTAATTAATTAAAAACAAAAATAAATTTTCTATATTTTTCTAACAAAGTTAATCGACCCAGCAATGTACTGCAGACATTATGTGTCCAGTCGAACATTTGACATTGACATTTAGGTACTATCTCGGTTTCGCGTATTATTGAATCTAAATGAATCAGTATTGCTTATTAAACATACCTATCTACTTATTGATTACTTTGTCACTTTATCACAATCTCAATTATCAGGCGTGAACTGACGAAATAACTAAATTAGTAAAACGCCATAAAGTGACTTCAAAACAATTTATTAAGTAAACGGTTACAACAAAAATAGTGCACTAATCACATATCTCACCGGGTGAACTCTTAACCATTCAACTTGCACTTAAATTAATTGAATTTGTAGACATAGGCACGACTACGATGATGTCGACGATACGATCTGCTTCTGTACTGAGAACAGGATCTTGTCGAAACTAAGTAAGAATTTCACTGTTAATCTGGTTGGAAGTGAAAACCCACAGGTCACAGTCAGAACTGCATTTGGTATACGTTGTTTGAGATGACAACAATAGTGCTTGGTTCTATTATCAACTCAGATAATATTCGTTGACAAGTCGTTTACACAATGATTGGCTTACTTTTCTTATTAATTATGTGCTTCGTGTGCATCGCAATTCGCAATTTTATAATTTATTTTATTATTTTTGGTAATGTTTTGATATAACTACTTGACGTAAATTGTCATTATGTTGTAATAGTAGAGAAAGTGACTTCACATAAAAAAGTTCGCATTTACAACTGCATGGTCTATAGCTTCGAATGCAAAGATACCACTACTAAATTGTGCACTAAAGAGTAAAACAAAAACGGTCTTCGTGAGATGACTCCTGTCAGAATTGTGTCCCTTTCTATTGAAATGACCATGGCCAAACAAAACACGGGACAAATGGCTTATAAAACGATTGTGTAAGTATCCGGAGGCTTAGCATATCTTGTGTGTGACTGAAACACTCGGCTTTCTCGTGGCTACCCGTCCCTATTGGACTATATTGATTAAAAAGAGACGAAAAAAGAAAAGGACAGGCCGAGTGATGTTGTCATTGTCAAACAGAAGGTACAGTCGCGAACCGGGATTGTTGAGTCACTTGTTACAGTTCGTAAATTAGTCGGTACACAGTACTGATCGGTATCGATTCGTTATTAACGACTTTTGCCGAAATCTGTTCACCAATGACGCAGACGTTACTATGGTTAAATAATAACTAAACTCAGTTAGCCAATGGCCGAGTCCGCGAATTCCACGGATGCTGATGTTGCTGTGGTTACATTACAACAAAGCTTGATTTGTTATCAACGACTTTTGCCGAACTATGTTCAACAACGATGCGGACGTTGCTATGGTTACATTATAACAAAACTCGGGTTACATTATAAAAAATCCGTGTAACTTGATCCCGCGAGTTACACGGATGCTGACGACGCTATGGCTACTTCATAACAAAGCTTGATTAACCAATGACCGATCACGGTTTTACCGGAAACTGATGTTTTTATGGTTACCTTATAACTGTCCTGTCTTAGGTAAAGCAAAGGGACTGCTATAAATATGCCATGTGCGGCTTAGCAAATCTTGTGTTAGACAGCAACTCGCAGATACCCACCTCTTTTCGATTGTAATGATTAAAAAGTTTTCTACCATTTCTTCTAGTCTAAAAGATTGTTTTAGGTATCCGACAAGACGTTAGACAAGGACACCCTAGCAGCAGTAAACTTCTCGCCAGGACCGTTCCTAGCTTATAAAGAAATATCTACTCTGGGACCTAGTGTTGAAATAAGTCTCGTTTTTGCTAAATTATGTTTTTTGGTGCACAATCTAGTAGGTATAACATATTTGTTGGAATTCAAATAAAAATCAAAACCTCTACAGTACAAAACAGTCGTTGGTGGGTCTAGCACATCTTGTGTTTGATAGTCACTCACGGCCTTCTCGCGGCTTTTTTAATCAATACAATCAAAACGAGACGAGTAGCCGCGACAATTTCGCGAGCGGCAATCAAACCCAAGATGTGCTAGGTTCGCTGTCTTTTTCGAGGTGTCATTGTAAACTTCCGATGATAAAGTAAAAACCTCTTTGTTGCTAGGGCATCTTTTTGGAGAATTTTAAAACAAACTTGTCAAAATAAACGTGTTCTCACGCGATTAGTTGTTCTTTATACCTGGGCTTAAGAACTAGTTTCGATTGAGTAGATTATGAAACTTCGCCTCGGTACCAAGAAACCACCTTGTACCAAGACATCTAACGATCGTTAACGACAATTTAACGATGGTTAAATACATTGATTATGTATTGCAACTTTGAAGTGCTATATCTCAGAGTTGGTTCAATTTGTAGCATTATGATAAGGTCTAGGTAATTGCGTATAGTCCAAAGATTCATCGCTTAAATTTAAAGCTCCTATTTTTGGCCACACCCTGTATATATAACTATACCTCTCTCTTTCACGCACAGCGCACGGCATCGCCGCACACGTATCGTAGGCACATGCGCGGGAAGGCGGGATTTAAAAAATATTCGTTTTAAGATTATAGCTGTTAATGTCGATTGCTCGTAAAGCACTTAATATACTTCAAATATTTTATTTTTATTTTGCGTGTTAATAAACATATTATCTAAGAAATAGATCATCGTAGCTGTACGTTTTCATTGAAACGTCTTATAAGCAAAATAAAATAATAACAGTGAAAAAAAAAATAGATGCAACTGTGTCACCGCGGAGAAAAGTTACTAAGACGATTATATCTTTATTTTGGTCCAATGACCAAATTTTCGAATTGCGCAAGATTTTGTAAGTTATATTTTTTATCAAATAAGGAAAAAAAAATTAAGGTATAGTTTTTTTTGTATAAGCTTTACGAAAAAACTGGGGATTTTTTTTTCCTTAATTATAAATCATCTGAAACAATAGAATGAATGCATAATCTCGAGGGTAGAAATTATTGAACGTGCTGTTCCAATTATTGACCTTCAAGTCCTCGACTGGATGAGAAGCTCTCGCGCGGCACTGGGGATTATTGCATGGTGTGAATCTGTATACCCTAAATATTCATTAGAAATAGCTTCCGAAACTGTAGGATTTAATGTGACCAAAAACTTTTCTTCCCCCGACTATTATAGGTACGTCCCCATTTGTTTTATTTAGCCTCGTGCCTACATTTGCTGAATCAAATTGTCAATGTATCTAATTGACAAAAAGTTAAAAATTGATTGAGGCTTAGGGCAGGAACCTTGTAGGCAGGAGGTTAGACAAATTTTATTCTTCGAATATAAAAATGTGCATTATCGTATACGTATTGGTGGGCTGTGGCCTAGTGTCAGGAGTAATGTTTAATTTTCATATTTTTAGACAGGCGAAATATCACTAAGCTTGCCTAATTATTATAGGTATAAGTATCATACTTCATTCAATTTCCATAGGGGGCTTTGCCATAATCGTCACACTTGACATGCGGGCTGGCGTTTAGGGATGCCCATGCCTTGGTGGTCTCGGTCGTAGTTTTAGTTAGGACATACCGGGTCAAGTGTTAGTTTTTAATCCCTTAGTCGTCATACGACTAAGGGATGCGGGTAGCGCAGGACCGGTCATTATGGCAATCTTTTTGGAAAGCCTACGTTCAACAGTGGACGTCTTTCGGCTGATATGATGATTATGAATTTCCGATGAGGCAGGATTAATATAAAAACAATGCGAGGGCGGGTGTTTTCACGCGCGTGTTTTTGGCATTGAACAAGATAGAGAAAGAAGGGTCGACGGAAGACAGCTCATCATGCCAGCACTGAACTGAGTATACAAACGATACTCCTCCTGGTGTGGCTGCTCCCGCGTTCCCGCTACTGTAACTATGGCCGGGTCGCATACCACGATGGTGGGACGGTCGTTGCACCGTCATTTAGTGACGGTGTTGAGAGGCTGTTGAAGGAAAATTTGCCACGGGCATCGCGAGAGAGATTTGCCATGGGCATGGCGAGAGAAAGTGATTTTGGTGATGCAGTAAGGCAAGGCACAGTCAGATCTGAGATCTGAAAAGGAAGACGGAGAGAGAGAGAGGCTGGTGCATGCTAGCATCTTTCAGACTTCCCCTTAACCGCCGCCATGCTGGCCCGGCCCGCGTACTATTTTGATTGGCTCCTGAATCGATTATTCAAATACCTGGTTGTCCACATTGATCTCCATTGTCCCTAACTCGCACAAAACGTCATAACTACATATGTAGTCCGAACATAGGTAAGCCGTTTTCATAAATATCGCAGTCAGATGTATGGAGTGTTTATAAATATGTGGACACGTTCCTATTGTGAAAGGGTTAGAGTTCATTATTATGATTTTATCTGACTTGCTGGACGTAGCGTTCGAAAATACGAGTAGGTACAAATTTTTATACAAGGTGTGTTTTTTTCAGCGCATAATTTTGGAAAACTGTACCTACATATGTTTAATTGAGTTTTCCTGGCCAGTATTTTAATTTGATGACTAACCTCATTATTCTACGTTATTAGTAATTCAAAATATTTATTTATTAAAACGATCGATTTCCATCAAAGCTAAAACTGTTTAAATATTTTATAGAATTTTGGATCCCTCGTCTTCACCAAATGTTTGAAGAAATGTAAAGTGAATTACATAATTATTAAATCCGTAGTAAGTGTAAGTACCTATGCGACTGGGTGACCATACGATTTTAAATAAAAGTTGCTCCCGTCCAAAGCCTTTTCCCCTTAGCAGATATCTTATCTGAAACTAAGGCTTCATAATACTTACCTTTAGGCAAATATTCCACTGTATAGCGTGTGATTTATATAGTAATAGACGGTCTAAAAATAGAAAGAACACGTTATCGTAAACACCCTGTATATTCCCGCTCTAGCATGTTGTTCATCGTAAGAACAAGAGTCGCGTCAAATGAGATCGTAGATTTGCAATTAGTTTGTACGTGTCGAGTTTTATTATGCATCTGATGGCTTGCAACTTGGTTAGTTTGCTGTAAGTCTTTTATACATAGTTTAATGGTTTTTGGATTAAATTTTAATAGTTGTTCTCCGTTCAAGGGCCTGTTCAGGCCTACTATCGAGAAAATCGAAATTCGTAAATTTCGAGAATCTTTCTCTATCGCTCCAACGAAGGCGTCATTAGAGTGAGAGAGACAAATCCTCGAAATTTCCGGATTTCGAAGTTCGCGGTAGGGCCGGAGTATCGTGAACCGATTAGAAAAAAAACCGGCCAAGTGCGAGTCGGACTCGCGCGCGAAGGGTTCCGTACCATTATCAATTTATTATTTAAAAAATACAGTTAAATCAACCTACCTCAAAAACTATAGGAGATAATTTTATCAAACCAAAAATCGTTGATAGAGTTTATTAATGTGCTTAACATATATTTTTTTTAGAATTTTATATCGCGTAGTTTAAAAAATAGAGGGGGGGGGGGACACATTTTTCAGACTTTGAGAGCTGGTATCTCGAAAACGATTTGCTTAAATAAAGATAAGATTTATAAACCTTCATATCATTTTCAAAGACCTTTCTATTAATACCCCACACGCTTATATACAACTAAATTTTTTTTTCTATCCCTCAGTTATATGTATGGAGGGCCCCCACCCCAATGGTTTTTTTTACAATTTAGTATCATAATCCTGTAGCGGTTCATACAACACATATCCTTACCAAATTTCGTTACTGTAGCATTCATAGTTTCCGAGTAAATCAGCTGTGACAGACGGACAGACGGACATACGGACATGACGAATCTATAAGGGTTCCGTTTTGCCATTTTGGCTACGGAACCCTAAAAAGGCGGAAGTTTTTTTTTCTCCCAAAAATGATTGATTTTCTATGGGACGTTGACTAATTTGAAAGTTAGCCCCATAGAAAAAAAATCACGTGAAATTGAATTGCAAATCTACGTGGTCTCCATTATCAAGCGCTAAGCGTTCACGCCATCGTGACTCTAGGCCCAGACTCTCCTAAACATGTCACGCGTAGTAACTAAATATACTTTAGTTTAACCATTTAATTATCATCATCATCATCATCATCTCAGCCATAAGACGTCCACTGCTAAACATAGGCCTCCCCTCTGGACCTCCACATGTACCGGTTAGATTTTTAAATTTTCAACCTGGTCCTTCACCATCGGCTTCATCTCTAAACTCAGAGTCGCTCAACGAGCTATAGAGAGGGCTATGCTCGGAGTTTCTCTGCGTGATCGAATCAGAAATGAGGAGATCCGTAGGCGAACTAAAGTTACTGACATCGCCCTCCGGATTAAGAAGTGGCAATGGGCAGGCCACATTGCACCCAGAGCAGAATGGTCGATGGGGTCGAAAAGTGCTCGAGTGGAGACCACGGCTAGGCAAACGCAGCGTAGGACGTCCACCCACAAGATGGACAGACGACCTTATGAAGGTCGCCGGGACACGCTGAATGCAGGTCGCATTTAATTATATTTATAGTTATTATATCATCAGCCTATGATAGTCCACTGCTGGACGTCGGCCTCTCCTATTAAATATACGTATAGACGCATTAAGAGGTAGATGCCCATAATCGCGACGCTGGGCAAGCGGATTGGCGATCGCAGTAATGTGTCCATTATGATGACGCTGCTGCCCATCATCAATCTTTTATCAAATAATGGTCAGAGACACTTCAGTCTCTTCGTCGACTTTTACATCACCCGCAGGAGGAGTTTAGGAGGTGACAGATGTATTCTTACTGCCGTCACCACACGGCCAATTTATAGCTATAGTTATTGTGTCACGAAAATTTTTAATCAATTACTTAGGTGATTATTATTTTTAGTACCAAATTCGCCTTCCAAGTTCAAGCTTCGCTCATGGTCACAAATATCAACGGAACAAATTCTGGATCCATCTCATTTGAGTTCTTGTTCCTAAAGTCAGCCATCTTATTTACCAATTCATTAAACCCGTCAATTAAACACGTTTTAAAGCCCCATCAAATATTGTCCCAACGATTAGTCGTCGCGCGCTAAAGGGCCGAACACGATATTTGTCTGTTTGTTCGGTGCATGTGTTCGTACCTCACCTGGGGTTTTAATTAAGTCGCGAGCTTTCGGGCGAGCTGTTTGGGAATCTTTTTTGTGATTCTTTACGTAGCTTTCAGAGTACGATTTGTCAAAAACTTTTGTGTGGGCAACGGATATGGTATATTGATTTAAACTTTCACGATTATCACTCATATTTTATAGACAGACGGGCCTTAATCGCGTAAACTTGCGTTTAATTATATCCTGGCGTTTCGGGCATGACGTTACACCCGTGGTCGCAGGCAGACTGGCGAGAGAATGTATCAACACCTTCGAGCTGCGCGGATTGTTCGAAGTACCCGCACTTGATCTTGATTACCTGCGACCACGGGTGCTGCGGACACGAGTTACGTATTTCCTTTTTGCACGTGTCTCGTACGACGTTTTTTAGTGCAGATGGCCCTCCGTAGTTTTGGACCTGACGTAAAATGAGCCACTTCTCGTACTAGCGCTAAAAAAAGGCACCACCTGTACTAAAAAAACATGTTTTACTTCTATTTCTATGGCGTCATTTGATCCAATGACGGTATCTGCGTGGTATCTGCGAATGTTATGACAAGAAATTCGATTAGACTTACATAATCATTGAGATCTGTCTAAACCAAATTTCATTATTTTCAGGAGATGGAACTGGTCCACGTCATCATCAAATCCGGGCCATCGCCACGACCACTGGCCTGGTCTCTGGAGGTCTCCTCATCAGCGGAGGCCGAAGACTGGAAGATGATCAGTGCGTTTGGAGACAAGGTACGTTACGTTACCTACACCGAAATTTTCTTTCGAGGTGAAGCCAGAACATGCCATTCAAAAAAACATTAATAATTTAATATTTGTTGTAGTTGTTGCTTGCCATTTTTCCGCAACTCGACATCAAACGTGCCTGTTTTGCGTAGTCCCAACGCTGGCCCAATACTTGTTGGGGACTTCACATACACACTTGAATTTCTTCGCAGATTTATGCAGGTTTCCTCACGATGTTTTCTTCACCGTAAAGCATTTGTGAATATAATTTAATATAATTAATAGAAATAACACTATAGAAACGGATTATATCACGTACCTATATTGCTTAAATGTAGCTACATCCCGATGTTTCGAACGCTTTACAAATGAATAATGTTTTCGGCCATGTGGTGACGGCAGTAAAAATACATTTGTCACCACCCCAACTCCTCCTGCGGGTGTCGTAAGAGTCGACTAAGGGATTGAAGTGTCACTGATCACTATTTGATAAAATGCTATGCTATGATGCTGTCCATTGTTAGCCCGTATCAATAGCTAGGGCCATTGGTACTACTTAAAGCTTAATAAAAAAAATCCTATAAATGCTTTCGCTTTTTTAAAGCAAATCGCGCTGTATCACCGCCGATTCGATTGAGCCGATTTGTTTATTTTTCGCTCTTATTGCATAAAAAAAAATACATCTTAGGGACACCTTACACAAATCGACCTAGTCCCACGGTCAGCTCAATTAAGGCTTGTGATGTGGGTACCAGGTGACGATAATATATAATGAATAGACACATATAGATACTTAAATACATATAGAGCCATGACCAAGGAACAAATATTTGTGTTAAATAAATACACAAATAATTCCCTCGCCGGGATTCGAACCCGGAACCTCCTGCTTCGTAGACAGGGTCACTACCAAGTAGGCTACGGAGGCTGACAAATAAAGATTTTCATAAATGGATTTAGCCGAATTCGCATCAAAAGATTTGTGTCGCTTTAACCCTACATAGGTACGTGTGAAATAGTATGAATAATGCTATGCCATAAGTGTACATTTGCGTCGAGTATGAGTCATTGATTATCCTGATAAGTATTATCTTAGTTGGATACTGAATATGTATCCATTTATGAGTCACTTTGTCACCAGGTGTATTTTATTTGGAAAAAGTCGCATGAAGAAGAAAAGCGATAAATACTTATTTATTTAGTTCATATCCACATCCGAATCTCCAGTTAAATTTTTATCAATATTCTTTTTTAAATTTGAATATTCTATAACGATGAGGATACACTTTCTTCTGTGGCTGTCAAAATGTGTTATTAAAATGAAAAATAGAATTATAATTTAATCTTTGACGACAAGAGAAGCCTGATTTCGGCTCCACCACAGGTGGGAGGTTGAATCCTACCGCAAGCTTAAAAAATCGTATACTGCGACCATAATATACAGGGTGGAAAGGGACGACGTTCCATCCCGCTACCGACCGAGTCTACCAACCATTACGATGAACTTTCAGTATGGGACCAACATCGAAAGCGTACATGGAAAATTGACTTTTCCATACTATTGAACTTTAACTAATCACTCACTTTGTATGAGGGGTTAATTTTTTTTTAAATATTTCGATGTTGGTCCCATACTGAAAGTTCATCGTAATGGTTGGTAGACTCGGTCGGTAGCGGGATGGAACGTCGTCCCTTTCCACCCTGTATAAAATATGGACGTCTAACCCCAGCTCAAAAATGCCCCCAAAACCAATTGTTCAATTGTGCCAAGATGGGGAAGATAATAATATAGCGCTTTTCTTAACACCGCGCATATTTCGGCGTAACATCTTTGCCATATGTTTATAGAGTTTAGCCAATCAAAACTATTTTTAAATAGCGGTTTAAGTTTTTATAGGTTGATATTGAAATTCATTACCGTGATGCATTGAAGAGGGGGTGACACTTGTCAACTAAAATTCAGGACCGATTTTGAAAGGCCATTTACTCAGGCGTGCGGCTTTCATGTTTTCTTTGTTCGTAGTTCGTATATTACGAGCAGTCTCTTTACTTCAACAAAGGCAGAGAATGACAGAGACGGGTCCTCGAAATTTAAAACGCTGAACACTTCCATATATTTTTCAGGAGCATTGCAGAAAGTTGTGGGACCTCAGGCCAGAGCGCAGACGACGGAAGGTGCGAGCTGCCAAGAACCGCAGGGCAGACAAACCCACGTGCTCCACACAGTTCACCAGCTCCAGACCCTTGGAGAATGGAGAGGTAATACACTTGTCAGGCCCATTATTAGGAGAAGTGTTTAGGTTAGTTCAGTACGACTACAGGTATCCTAAATAAATTACTAAAATTTAATTTAAAAGTAAAGTTAATTTTTTTTGCAATCTACCCTTAAATTTGTATGGCGATGATGAAGAAAATAAATACATATCTAGGGACATCTTACACAAATCTACCTAATCCCACGGTAAGCTCAATTAAGGCTTGGATGTGGGTACTTGGGTTGGCGATCGCAGTTTTGTGTTATGATGACGCTGCTGCCCATCATAAATTCGGTAAATAAATGGTCAGTGACAAAAAAAATTATGTGCTAGACACAGAAGGAAGAAATTTAGAAAATTTCGTGAGTCAAGTCGACGTCAACTTTATTGAAATAGCGAAAACAGTTGACTTGACAAAAATTTACATTATTGACAGATATTATCAACAGTGTAAATATATAGGCAGTCATCATTCGCCGCTCCATGTATAATAAAAAACATACATTTGGTGAATATGAATCCTGACTCATTTTAGATATCCAACGATGTGATATGACGTGCATTAAGTTGTAATACTTTCACTGATTAATTAGACTAAAAGATAAAACAACAGAATTCCCCGCAATAACTTATTATGATAACAAAAACCTAGTTACGTATTATAGTTTAACTTGAAGGAAATTAAAAATTAGTAGGTAGTATAACTAAAGTACTCATTTTAATCTCATAATCATAATTTACACGTACTCTGTAAAAACCAGGCTGAAAATGTAAGATAAAAACGAATAAAGACAATATATGGAATATATCAAGAGCAAAAATTAAAATTCAATAATTGTTTACTTGGGGGAAGCGTGCTTTTACAAGTTTTAATTCAGTTTGAAATATAGATTTTAACAAAAAATGGCTGCGCCTGCGACACCCACCGGTCGGTAAAGGTGCGTTTAATTAAACCAAAAGAGCATTGGCTGTTCTAGCGCCCGTTCTACGAAATCAACCAATCATGTTTTGTGTACCGAATCGAATTTCGTAGAGTGGGAGGTTAGAACAGCGAATGCTCTTTTAGTTTGAACGCACCTTAAGGCAGGCTACCGCGAACACCGAAGCTCGTAAATTCGGGGATTTGTCTCTGTCACTCCGTGTGGTTGGAGCACACAGTAGGGGAGGCGGCAGAAGAACCTTCAGGTCAACGGCGGCCCCCTAGCCCTCCACGAGGGCTACACCTTGGCGTCAGGTGGCAACCGGCCGTAAAACTCAAGCCAAATACAAATCTCCTAATCATTAATTACACAGGCAGAAATAATAAGGGCTATATTAGGGCGTCCCCCGTAAGCGACGGAAAGATTGCGAAAAATACGAACAATGCTAGGGCGTACCCCTTAAGCGACGACTCCCACGACAAGAACAAAAACTCGCAATTAATTTCTAAAATAAGGATGGCGACATGGAATCTAGGATCACTTACTGGACGTAGCCAAGAACTTGCAGAAACCCTGAAAAGGAGAAACATAAATATTTGCTGCATTCAAGAGACTCGCTGGAAGGGATCAAAATCTAGAGACCTAGGTTTAGGATACCAGCTGGTCTACTATGGAACCGACAATAAGAGAAATGGAGTGGGCGTCGTGCTCGACAGTCATCATAAGAATAGAATAGTAAACATCGAAAGGAAAACGGACCGTGTCATAGCAATCAAATTAGCTTTAGATAGCCAAAGCGTCATGAATATTATCTGCGCATATGCACCTCAAGTGGGTTGCACGAAGCAAGATAAGGAATCTTTCTGGGAAGATATAGACGAAATTATGGCTAATATACCACCTAACGAAAATAAGTTTGTCTTAGGGGACCTAAATGGGCATGTAGGCGAATACAATAACACGTTTGTTGGTACACATGGAGGTTTCGGTTACGGCAATCTAAATAAAGAGGGAGAACACATTCTCGAATTCGCTTCAAGACACAACATGACCATTGTAAATACCGGCTTTAAGAAGAAACCAGACCACCTTATAACCTACAAAAGTGGGGGGAAAACGACACAAATAGATTTCATCATGGCTGATAGTGTGCTGAAAAAGAACTTCAAGGACTGCAAAGTCATTCCGGGGGAATCTCTCACTAGCCAACATAGAATTTTGGTTGGAGTGTACAAATTGCCCAAACCTATCAAAACAATAATCGATAAAACACCTCGAATCAAATGGAAACAACTCGCTGGCCCAAAGGGTGACACTTTTCTAAGAGAACTAGACAATTATCTGACGAAGGATTTTGAAAACACTTACGAAAATGCGGAACATATGTGGTCTAACTTCGAGGGAGAGTGCAAATTCAACGCCTGCCGGATATTAGGGATTTCAAAGGGAGGTATAAGTACTGGTAAAGATCCCTCCTGGTGGAATAAAGAAGTTAAAGAGGGTATCCAGAACAAAAAGATCATGTTCAAAAAATGGCAAAATTCTGAATTAGAAGAAGACCTCATAAAATACAAGGAAGCGAAATCACTATCAAAGAAATGTGTAGCACAGGCTAGAGCAAGGGCAAGAGAGGGATTCTATAAAACAATAGACGAAGCCAAGTCTGATACAGATATTTTCAAAGTCGCAAAGTATAGAAATAAGTCCACCCAAGACATAAAAGCAAATAAGTTCATCAAAAACGATGCCAATAATCTGCTGACAGCAAATGAAGATATCAACCATAGATGGTTTGAGTACTATAAAGAACTGATGAATGAAGAGTTTCCAAGTAAAGATCTAGAGCTCCTTTCACCGGTAGAAGGACCGATACAGGCAATAGCTCTTGAAGAGGTAAAGAAAGCAGTCTCAAGAATGAAAAATCGCAAAGCGGTAGGCCCGGATGAGGTCCCAGCGGAAGTGTGGAAATCACTTTGGCCTGTAGGAATGGCATGGCTTACAAAACTTTTTAATATCATCTTGAGAACCAGAAAAATACCAAATTCATGGCGTCTCAGTCACTTGGTTCCCTTCTACAAAAACAAAGGTGACATTACTGATTGTAGCAACTATAGAGGTATTAAGCTCACATCCCACACATTAAAAATTTGGGAGCGAATAATTAACACTCGCATCCAACAACTATCAGCTATAAGTCCAAATCAGTTTGGTTTTACCCCTGCTAAATCAACCATCGACGCTATTCAAGCTGTTAGAATAGTTACAGAAAAATACCGACTTAACAAGGAGAATCTGCACCTCATATTTATCGACTTGGAAAAGGCATTTGATAGGGTTCCACGCAAACTCGTGTGGCAAGCCTTGAGAGCACAACACCTTCCAGAAACTTACATCCAATTAATACAAGATACTTATAGCAATGTCCGCACTCGAGTAAAAAGCCCAGCTGGATTAAGTGATGAATTTGAGGTGAAGGTAGGGGTCCACCAGGGCTCAGCTCTCAGCCCGCTTCTTTTCAATCTAGCCATGGATTTCACTACAAAGCATATACAAGCCCCCTTGCTATGGAACCTCCTGTACGCCGACGATATCGTGCTAATGAACAACTCTACTACAGATCTACAAAAGACCCTAACAGCATGGATCACGGCACTCGAGTCGGTTGGCCTCAGAGTCAGTAAATCGAAAACTGAACACCTTGAATGCCAGTTTAGCAATTATAACAGCAGCCAGGCCACAATATATTATCCAGATAACACTGCAGTGCCTAAAGTAACGCAATTCAAATATTTAGGCTCAGTCCTTATGAACAACGGAGAGATTGAAGCGGATGTGGCACACAGAGTAAATGTGGCATGGCAGAAGTGGCGAGCGCTAACTGGAGTCCTATGTGACCCCCGCATGCCGGTACGAACAAAGGGCAATGTGTATAAGACGGCGGTAAGACCTGCAATGACCTATGGTGCGGAGTGTTGGCCCGTGAAGAAAACACACTTGCAGAAACTTCACACTTCAGAAATGAAAATGCTAAGGTGGTCGGGAGGAGTCACTAGATTGGATAAAGTTAGGAACGAATATATTCGTGGAAGTTTTAAAGTTGCCCCTATAATAGACAAACTTACAGAAAGCCGTCTGAGATGGTACGGCCACGTAATGCGAAGACACGAGGAACATGTGGTTAGAAAAGCACTAGGCCTAGTAGAACACAAAAAAGGTAGAGGGCGCCCTCCTACGACCTGGTGGACCAGCATGACCAAACTCCTACGAGAGGAAAAACTGCCCGACCCGACAACCCAGGACAGAGCGTCCTGGCGCCGCAGAATTAGGAGAGCCGACCCTACATGAAGTGGGAAGAGGCAAAGAACAAGAAGAAGTCTCTGTCACTCCAAGGGAGGCGTCATTAGAGTGACAGAGAAAAATCCCCGAAATTTGCAAACTTCGGTGTTCGCGGTAGTAGGCCACCATGGGGGTTCATAGTAATGTCGTACTAAAATGAGACGTAGGTACGCCCATCAAGTTTGGACTCATTATGCTCGTCAAGAGTAGTCGATGAAACGACTGTTTATTTAATCGTTTCTACTGTGTATCAAAAATCTTTTTTCATATGTATTTAGTTTTAATAAACAAATGTTGTTTTCTTATGTTTAAAGATTTGTTCTGAAGTATAGGTGATCAGTTGATTTAATTGCTGACAATACAGAGGTTTTGAGTTCGCGATCCGTACCTATAGATTATGGTTCACATTTATCTTGTAGTTCCAATCCAATTTACTTTACCAGTATCACCTCCAAGTATATCGTGAAGTATTTGTTTTATTGTCGTTATAACTAGATACAGGGAAAAAAACTAACCAAAAAATTACAAATAAAAAATCTCGCCCAAATTGCTGCCAATGGGCAGTGTGCCCTAAAGGCTGGCCGCATTGACGCGTTGTATGCCAATGCTTTTGCGTTGAGCGAACCTAGAAACTGATTTTCAAATATATCTCATGATTTCGTGAACTATTCTTCCGTCCAAATCTCCAAATAGTTTTCTCTACATTAGTAAATCAATTTCCGAAAACATCTGAACATGGTTTTACCAAGAACAGTATTTTATTTAGCTAAGTTGTCAGTCTGTTTGTCAGGCGGTAAACAAACCTGCTCCTGCGCCGGTTTTAGAAACACGTGCCCGCTGCTGAGTTACTATGTTTATGTCTTGTCATGTCATTGGTAACGCATCATTCTCTGGGGCCATACGTCAGGTGTCGGTGTAGACAGCATAAATACAATCTGTTTTCGCTTTTGATAAATTCGTTAATATTGCATGCTTAATTTAAATATCTAGTAAAATAAAACTCAACCTTTAAATTTTAAGTTGAGATTTTTTTTAACCAATCAAGTTATTTCAATTAAATCAAAATAATTAGGTATCTAACTATTTTTCAGATCTACAGAATATTATGTCAATTTTTATAAAAGTAAATCAACTTAGCTACCTACTACGGTTAAAATGATAGGGAGAATGATAAAACACTGTCATCAACATTTCCATGCATTATTAATATTACCGTGAGCCCATCCTTCTATTCAGTCAGTCATAATACAGTAGGTACCTACTACAATAAATAATTATGGTCCACAAACTCAAGTTCTAACTAAGCATCAGCCCCAATCTTCTTTTTGGTTTTGTTAAAAAAAAAATGAGGAACTTCGGCTTAAGAACTGTACAATTACTTAATATAAGAATACAAGTAGCACCTAGTCTAAGATTATGTTATTTAGTTTTGGTCTTTTGGTTCAAGATTGGGAGATTTTGAACGATACTCGGGCTTTTTATGATAAATCAATTCAAATGAAATTATATATTCGTTCTTTACAGGCTGGCTGCAAGAATAATAAATAAATAAATAATAAATAAATATTTTGGGACATCTTACACAAATCAACCTAGTCCCACGGTAAGCTCAATTAAGGCTCGTGATGTGGGTACTAGGCGACGATATTATTATTAGATAGATACATAAATACATAAATACGTGACCAAGGAACAAATATTTGTGATAAATAAATACACAAATAATGCCCTCACCGGGATAACAAACACATTGAACAAACGTTTCTTATTATTTACTTTTTTTTATATTTTCAGATGCATATACGCATTCAAGACGTAGCCGCCCGTCGCGTGCGCATCTCTTTCCGAGCCCCGCACCCCGCTGCGCCCGCGCAGTACTACACCGTGCGCGCGCTCGCTCTAGTCGCGCGCTGTCTCTGTCACGCGCACGCCAGGCACTGCCATGTTGATACAAATGTAAGATTTGATTCCTTTAGTGTCTGAAGATTTAGTAATTTTATTTTCTTAACTAGTGCGGAAAGTAAACTTTACGCACGCTTCGCTTCGCTGGGCACTTGTCATGAAAAAGTTCGTTCGATACACATGTAAAAACTTTTTTTTTTTACACTTGTATCGAAATGTACTATTCCAGTTTCCGACTACTCTAACCAACTTCGGTTCTATACTTAACTCTCAAATAACTAAAAGTGAAATGTATGGGTCAAAATTCTTTTCGTTGTCTTGTTTCATACCACTCTGTCACGCTTTAAGTTGCCGTTTCGATTCAGTTTATAAAAAAAGCGGTGCAATGGTATTTATTTTTCACGCTAGATTTTAATCCATAGATCAAAAATTAGAAAAAAAACATCAACTCATACAAATACGTATATCACAACTATGTCACGTTTTTTAGGGACACAAAATAAGACAACAAAATATTTTTTTACCCGTATATAATACATCACCACATCTATGACAAACAACTAAATCGTGACGAGGGGCATTAGCATTTCCCAAACAGAAACAGATCGTTCAACTTAAATTTCAAACCATATATGAACTGAACTCTCTTCAAGGCAAACGTCTCCGTTGCGTTTCTTCTTCTATCTCAACACATTATCAGGGTGATATCCTCAAATTTGGAGAAACCCTTTAAAATAAAAGATTAAAAATAAAAAATTTCACCACATTAGCATCTAGGTCACATCTCCTTTCATGCAGTCGAATGCTGAAAGCGATCCCGCGGCGCTCCACCAAAAGGCGGAGCCGGCTTTCGTTGGTGGTTTTAGACAGTAGTCCACTAGTGGTTAGTCCGTCATAGCCCCCTGGTTTCCTCTGGACTAGGTGGCATGCATAAACGCATTTCCCCAACGTTAAAAAAAAAGGTCACATCTCCTATAATTTTTCTCCAGGGTGCGAAATGCAAGTGCCTCCACGGCACCTGCGGGTCTCACTGCACACGCTGCTGCTCCGGGTTGCCCTGGACTCCTGGAGAGGAGTGTCAGCAGTCCCAGGAGTGTTCCTGCGGGGACCGGGGAGCTTGCCAGTATGACGACACTGGCACTATATTGTGTGTTAACTGCACGGTAAGTTGGTCAATGTTTGAGTTCAAAAAAATATCCGGGGTGTCACAAGGTTCTGCTAAGATTCGTGTAGGACCTGAAATGGCTGGAATAGCACTAGCGATTTGCATTTGAAATTGCCGAATATAACTAACATACAATCCAACTTACCACCCGGAAAGATGGGCCAAATCACTCACTGAGTGGATCCCACACGATGGCCAACGGAGCAGAGGCAGACCGAAAAGGAGATGGCGGGACGACTTGAACGCATTCTGTGGTGAATGGCTGGAACTTGCCAACAACAGGACGGAATGGAAAACAAGAGGGGAGACTTTGCTCACCAGTGGGACATACAATAGCAGGCTATTAAAAAAAAACTATTTAATGAGCTATTGATAGCTATACAAGGTATTACACCATCCACTGAAAACCTTGAACGGGGTGATTTAGTAGGCTATTCTGAGCAACTTTTACTATGGGGCCAATCACGAATTCTCTTAAAAAATTATTTAAGTCAAATACCTGTCTAATACACATAAGAGTTCGTATGTGCAACGACAAATACAGAACAAAACAAAACGGACAAATTCAGCATTTAATATTATACCACGAAACAAGTAATGTTCATGTAAAGAACTCAATCCAATTCGACTCGTACGCCTAGAGTTAAGATACTTATTAAAGGTGCGTTTAAACCAAAAGAGCATTCGCTGTTCTAGCGCCCGTTCTGCGAAATCAACCAATCACGTTTTGTGTACCGATCGAATTTCGTAGAATGGGAGGTTAGAACAGCGAATGATCTTTTAGTTTGAACGCACCTTAATACGTCATTGTTGATGTTTCCAGGAAAATCGCGCTGGGCCTCTATGCGACCGATGTCTAACGGGGTTTTACAACGCTGTACCCGATGGCCCCTGTCTGCCGTGCGAGTGTGATCCCGATGGTTCAGATGGTAAGAGCAGATATCTTTTTAACATTTATACCAGGCATGCTCATTGCTCAAGTGGACTAATTTCTGATATAGTCCCTAAACAACCTAAAACAATAGAGAGCAGGTTTAATCACTTAAATACTTTTATCTAGTTTTGAAGAGGTTCTATTACCTTTAGACCAAACCTGTTTATTGTCGATACTCCTTCACGAAACGGAATTTCTTTTTCATGTTGAATTATAGACATTCAAATCCACAGTTCAAATCCCTACAGTAAAGTTAGTTCTTTACAATGTTACCAAGTTGGCATGAGATGAGCCCGATTTTATCATATATGGTGCATGTGAGAAAGTGATGCATGATACTATAAACGGTAAAAAAAACCAAATCATCATAAGCCTACTGATTTAACTGAAAAGTGTAAAGTACAGAGTTTATTTTCACGCAAATCTATGCTAATACTTTAAGGAATAACGCGACTTCATCGCGTTTACTTAAATTAAATAGTATCCTAATGTTTCGGCAGGTGCGGATCCAGGATCTCGTTCAGAGGGGCATTGATTTATAGGTATTTTGTCGTTTGCCAAGAAACACCACCTAGGCACACCTAGGTCCAGCGTCAGGGGGGGGAGCAAGTGCCCCCATTGCCCCCCATGGATCCGAGCCTGTGTTTCGGACATGACGTTAAACCTGTGGTCGCAGGCTGACTGTCTCATTTGAAGCAGCCAATGAGTAGCAGTTCTAGCAAAACTTTTACTATTATACCAGAATATCAATTAATTTTGCTCTTCCAGGCTCCTGCACATTCACCAAACACCAAAAGACCTGTTCCTGCTTCCTCGGCTTCACCGGCCCCTTATGCGACACATGCGCAGATGAGAACGCCGTCTTCCCGTACTGTTTGGTGACAGCTGTCACCACGACTGAGCCCCAATGCAAGTGTGATCCAAGGGGTGTGGTCAACCCTGAGAGGGTGTGTGAGGACATCTGTGAATGCAAGGTGATTGTTTATTTTAATCCGGTTAGAAGGACCATACAGGTTTTTTAATGGATTCGTTTTTTAACTTTTTTACAGTACAAGTGTTAAAAGTGGGCTACTTTTCAGCACAAGCATCGGTGTCAGCAGTACCAAAAGTACTATGTACTGTGACCATTCATTTCTGTAGGCTTGCAGAAAAGTATCAATTTCTGTGGCTGAGTTTAGCCTTAAAAATCGCAGTTTCGAACATATGCATTGTGTTAACATATGTTTTAATAAGCTATAATAAAATTAAATCGTATGCTCATTGCATATTTGGTACATGGTACATTGTCCAATGTGTAATGATCATGATGTTATCCTGGTAAAAGTGAAAATTAGATCTAATTCGCATTGGTTTAGAGTTGAAATTTATAGTGGAAACTTTCATTGATTTTTTCGAAAAAATCCGGAAAAAACGAGCTGTTTGGATAGAATCGGGATTTAATCCGGAAATTTTCAACGCTGTTAATCTGGAGAAACTCGAAGACAAGTCTTTGCCTAAACTCAGTCGAAAGTCGAAAGTTACCATCCCACAGGGAGAGTGTTTATCATATTTGTAAGAATGCACCTCAGCGGTTTACCTATAAATAAGAACTAGGTAGGTACAGTAGATACCGTAAGGTATCTATCAAACTTTGAACGTTCATCTGTAATTCCAATTGATACCGCAATAGGATAAGCTAGTACGTACCTGACTATCTAGTTTGTATCGTAAACTGGGCCTCTTCTAAAATGTATAACCATTACATGGTTTTTTTATTGCAGGAGAATGTGGTAGGCGAGCGGTGCGACGCATGCGCGCCAGGTCATTTCGGGTTGTCTCTAGATTCGCCAGAGGGATGTCGCCCATGTTACTGCTCACACGTCACCGACTCCTGCGCAGCGGATCCGCAGCCTGGAGACAATGTCAGTATGATACCAGGATGCTTAGCCAAGTTGCCAATCGCTTGCGCTTAGTAGAGTATCGTAGTTTTCCCTCTCTGTCACTTTCTTATCAGTGCAGCAAAGACAGGCAGCTGCCTTTCGTTTACGATTGACGATTAAGCGTTAGCGATTGGCAACGTGGCTAAGCACCCAGGGGGGCTACCACGATCTACTAGATCTAGATCTTTAGATCCTAAACTGAATCGCGACGCGAGAGTTCCGTAGAATAACTGTCAAAAACTGACGAGCAGAACCTTCACTGAATCTCGTTTAAGAGATCGTGGTACATTAATTGGCATTTAAGAGACCAGGGGGGGCGGTCAAATAGGAAATTATAATCATAATAATCGTTTATTGCTTTCATGTTAGTAGAAGGATCTTAAATGGTATTACAGTTCACATGAACCATGTAAGCCCACAGCAATTATGAGCAAATTCAAAAACACATCAGTGAAATTTTTAACGACCCGTATTTTAAAATGTCAACATTATTGTTGTCCTGATTTGTGACTTCTTAAATAAGGAGCTTTTTCAGTAGAATAAGGGGTCACCATTATAATTTTCGGTCTTTGACATAATCAAAGCTTCACTATCACTAAATAGTATAAAATAAAGTCACTTTTTCCGTCCCTATGTCCCTTTGTACGCTTAAATCTTTAAAACTACGGAACCGATTCAGATGAGATTTTTTAAATAGGTAGAGTAATTCAAGAGGAAGGTTTTTATGTAGGTATAGTACCCGTGCAAAGCCGGGGCGGGTCGCTAGTTAATAATAAAAGGAAAGCAAAATAGTTTTGAACCAACGACGAGTACAAGATAAATTACGTACCTACCGATTACTTGCGTGTTCTTGACTTTGATACGAATCCTCAGTTCATCTTTTTATTATGTAATTTATCTGATCAATAATCATCTTACAATTTTAGATGGTGTTTCCATTGGGAGAAGCGTGGCTGGTGAGCGATGCAGAGGCGAACGAGACGATAGAGCCATCTGTAGACGAAAACGGGAAACCTTTTCTCATTAGCTCTTATGAGGTGCGTATCCATCTGGACAGCTGCATAAGAACATATCTTCGTAATTGATAGAATACCATTAAGGTACCATTTAAGTGATGAGATAGTACATTATAAATGTAGCTATTGGGCAGAGAAGGAATACTAAAATAAATTATAGAATAAAGCTCATTCTTCGTTAGAAACAATTCATGACCAGCTTGGCAGCGCCGTATAATGCTGCCACTGCTGCCAGCATTTTTGGTACCATGACAGTGGGGTCTTTTACAGATTTAGTTTAGTTATTTATAATATTATTGTTTTTCTGTCAAATCGTAATTTGTCGAATATACATTTGAATAAATTAATAAGACGAGCAGTACATTTCAAATTTAAAGGTATCTATGCCATAAACAATACATTCACAGTCAATGATAAAAGAAAATTGAGAGTGCAACATACGAGCAGGGTTACACTGAAAATTTCGGGAATGACTCCCTTAAGGATCACAGAGGATATGTACACATTATCAAAAAGACTTAAGAAAGGTGATAATTGAACTAAAACTGCGACCATATATAACATGGACGTCTAACGCCAGCTCAAAAATGCCCCCGAAAACAATTGTTCAATTGTGCCAAGACGGGCAGGACATAGCGCCTTTCTTAACACTGCGCATATTTCGGCGCAACATCTTTAACAAATGCTTAGGCCAGCCGTACACCTGTAAGTTCTTACGTAAGGCCAGCCGTACACCTGTAAGTTCTTACGTAAGTTAGAGGGACGGGGCTATACTAAGGAATGAGATAGTGATATTCACCTCTCATTCCTTAGTATAGCTCCGTCCCTATAACTTACGTAAGAACTTACAGGTGTACGAGCGCTCTAAGCTATAGGGACGGGGCTATACAAAGGAATGAGATAGTGATATTCACTTCTCATTCCTTAGTATAGCTCCGTCCCTATAACTTACGTAAGAACTTACAGGTGTACGAGCGCTCTTATAGAATATCGCCAATCAAAACTTTGATGGATCAATCATAACTATTTTTAAATGGCGGTTTAAGTTTTATAGGTTGACATTGAAATTCAATACAGTGATGCATTGAAAGAGGGGGTGACACTTGTCAACTAAAATTCAGGACCGTTTTTGAAAGGCAATTTAGTATGGCGTGCGGCTTCCATGTTTTATTTGTTAGTAGAACTAAAAAGACATAATACAGTTTCCTAGATTCCCGAAACTTTCAGTGAGGCACTCGTATTGTTCAACCATTTTAATTTCCAGGTTGAACTATGGGAGTCCTTCTACTGGCTGACGACAGTCTTCAACGGGGACCAACTAGCCTCGTACGGGGCTGAACTCCGAGCTTCTCTGTTCTTTGGCGTGGTGCGGGGAGACACCGGCGGGAACCCTACCACGGTGCCTGACGCTATACTTATTGCTGCTGGTAAGATTTTCTTTCGGAATCTTTGGCAGTATACTCTAAATATGCGATTATGGGCATTTACCTCCTAATGCGTCTATACGCATAGTTAATAAGAGAGGACTACGTCTAACGGTGGACTATTATAGGCTGATGATGATGATGATACTCTAAATCCCTTGTTCATAAACGTCTCCTAACTTAGCAAGTTGGTAAGTATTGTTTGTCCCTTTCGGTCTTAAAATTATGTCAAAAAGATCGAAAGGGATGGCCGATACTTACCCCCTTATTCATAAACGTTTCCTAATATAACAAGGCGCTAAGTACTGTTTGTCCCTTTCGGTCTTATCAGTATGTCTATCAGAGCGAAAGGGACAAACAATACTTAGCGGCTTATTAAGTTACGAGACGAAGAGGGTAAGGAAGGAGAAGAAGGTAAGTTCCTCTTGCACAAACCAGGGTTAAACCACTGACTCGAGGTTACACATGGTTTAATGGTTAGAAGTATCAAAAATGTATGAGCTTAACCAGTTAACCCTGTTTTAGAAGGTAAACGTAACCCTAAACTACCATAATACCAGTCTCAGAAAGGCCTGAATACAGGCGTTCTATGATCTCTAAAAGTTTATAATATTTTCTTCGGTTACCGCGAGGATTACCTACACATGAAATAAAACTATGAAAACTGATAAACTCGCGTATATTAACTAATTTTAACTTCGTTGACTTTACTCTGACGTTTCGAACACTTTACAGGGTTCGTGGTCTGCGGATGACTGATGAATTTCCTTCATTGTCAGTCATCCGCAGCGAGTATACGCGAGTTTATCCGTTTTCATAGTTTTATTTCATCTCTAAAAGTTTCTAAAACATTTACATCTAATGATGTAATTTCACATCAAAACGACCACCACAGGTTTCGTCAACACACTTCGTCATCAAATACCTAAAAATAATTGTAAAAACAAGAAAAAAACTATCAAGCATTTATGTCCTACGCATGGAAAGCATCTAGCCCAAAGGTTCCAAATATACTATAATGTAATGATTTGTAGAGATTTAGTAGCAGATTTTGGTAGAGATTTAGAAGTACTGGGGACTAGGTCGATTTCGGTACGATTATCCCATGACACTAAAAAACCTTTTCTCCATTCCAGATGGCACGAAGCTGTTCTTCAAAAACAGAACCCACGAGACCCCAGGAGAGTTGGTGCTGGGTCTCCCACT
>JALPQI010020277.1:0-21352 GCA_025490895.1 Thaumatotibia leucotreta
TTCGAAGTTCGTGGAGGGCCTATAGGTATGTGTGAGATAAATAAATCTATTTACTAACTGTCTTTCTTTATTACTATACTAATCTTTGTCTGATATCAATGGCCGATATTAAAAGGAGGCCAAGTGTTATCTAAAACGGATTGCGCCAAATTTCTCATAACAATCAATTAAAAAGATTAACAGGTAACATAATTATTCAATTTATATGTGCCTTGATACTTCAAGATGAGATTAACTTAGATACTAGTTAATCTCATGTTAGCTTGCGTTTCATATAGCTTCTATCTACATATAAGAACGAGCGAGCAATCGAACGAACATGACTAATAAACATGAGTAAACTCATAACCAGAGATCGGAAAAATGTGCGCCATTGTTCGCAATAATGTGGACATGACTCCAAAGTTGATTAAATGCATAATAAATCGAATAATTTTTTTAAATTTGATTTTGAAGCTTTAAGGTGGCTATTTGAAAAGGTTTTCATAGTTACTGGTGTCAAATAGGTAATTTTTTGAGAATGATTAATTATTCAATCAACTTTAGAGTCATGTCCATATTATTGCGAACAATGACGCACAATTTTCCGATCTCTGCTCATAACATATACACCGTGTTTTTTTTAATTCCGTTAAATTTAACAGGCTGTTTGGTACGTTAATTGGAGCTACCTGGTATATTGCTTTTAATCGAATTCGAAAAAATTTTTTTTTCCGTTTTCATACATAATAAATGAAATGGTAAGTGTGATAGAACCTTAAGAATAAGATCTCAGGTGCCTGACGGCACATGTCAAAATAAGTTTCATTAGGAAATAAAGGTTGCAATACACTTGTTCAGTCATTAAACTTATTTTTTTAATAACTCAATAACAGTAAGAGTTAAGATACTAGTTTCTTGACAAATTTATTATTTTTGACCTAAATAAGCTTCCCTTTCATTTAACGGAAATCAATAAAAACACGGTGTATATACTATCCGAAAATAACCATTTCAATACAGATTATGCTTTTTTACGTAGTATGCTAACTTTGCGATAAGTGGTTCATTCCTTGACAGGTCGAAACTTCGAAGGGCCATCAGGCCTGCTACCGCGAACATCGAAATTCGCAAAGGACCCCGGACCAAAAGAATGGAAAATGTGGTGGTGTGGTTTCAGTCTGGTCTGGTTTATTTGAAATTAATTGATTTGAAAGATTACAGTGTTTTGATCTAAGTAATCGTATCCTTATGCTACTAGCATAAATGAAGTACCTACTCACTCCTATGCCAGTGGCATAAAAATACGAACGTTTTTGACGCAAGTGCTGTGTCGCCGGCATAGGAGTACATTCTTTTCGGTCACACATGCGTGTCACTGGCATAGGTTTTCTGTCTGATAATTTCGTATTAGCACTTAGTGAAACAGTACCGGAGGCGAACGTGTTAAGTAAACCATTACAGATTAGATTATGACTTAATAGCGTCGTTTGAGATTGAATGCAGCCATTAATTGTGACTACCTAACAAACGTTTTCGGATATGTAACAACTTTTTTTACTGTTTTCGTAAAATAAAAAGGTTACAGTTTACAGGGCTTGTCCATTGACCACGTCATACGATTTTGGTAAGGTCCGACCGAGACCCATATTTTAGTCTCGGCCAAGACCGAGACCGAGAATAAATTTGATTCTCGGCCCAGACCGAGACGTGGTAGAAAGGACCAAAAACGTGTAAATTACATTAAAAAATCCCTAGCAAATCCCTGTAGTAAGTCCAGCGTCATTGTAAATACAGCATTTTTTTTTGGTTTTTTTTTTTATATAGGTACCCCAAAAACCGGTATTCGAATTTTAGGCATTTTTATAGATAGTATGATAGGGGTCGCTTTCTCTAAATTATTCCTTCTGTTAATTTTAAAGTGAAATTTAAGTCAATCATGTCAATATGACACCAATAAAATCGCAGTAAGTTCGGGAGATGGCGTCAAGCTCGCCAATTACAGCTCATTACGAATCTCGGCCACGGCCGAGAATCCCGGCCATTTTTGGCCGAGAGCCGAGAGGAATATCTCGGCTCGATTTTTGGCCGAGAATGCCGAGACCGACACCGGGATCTCGATCGGACCTTAGATTTTGGCCTATTTTGCACCCCTTCCTCCACCATGGTGATATCTGGTGATATTTTCAGGCCCCCCCCTTAGCCAATATGACGAGTAATTTATTTCCAAGGGTTTCACACCTGGTTTTTTACTAGCTGTAATGCTGTTCAGCAGAGTAACAAAAAATTACATGTGATTTGTCAAATGACCCCCCTGCCTTATGGTGATAATTGGTGTTTTTTTCTTGAAATACAGAATGACGTGATTAATGGACAAGCCCTTATCTCACTCACAAAAGGATGTGAGTGCAGCTACCCGAGTTTAGACTGTGCAAGTACCAATGCATTTGTTACATACATTTTATAGCCCCTGGATTTTGAGGTGTGCCTGGGGCAAACACATCTACACTGATCCTATTGCCACACACAGCAATTTCTTCGCAACATAGCTCATTAAATGGCTAACGCTAATGGGGGCACATTATGCTAGCTTTTTTGGAGGATAAGTATGGAATAAAAATAACTTACAGCTGTCATTTCCATCCGTGGTGTCAGTAGGCTCGGCACCTCGTAGAGCAAAAGAGACAGCCTCCTTTCGATCATGGAAAGCCTTAAATCTCCCCAGTTTGTAGCGTTTGACCAGTTCCAGTGCCTCTGCTTTGTTTTCGTATACATGTATTGCTTCTGTGAAATAAACATTCGGGTATCACTGATTGTAATAATGAAGGCATTTGTAAGTATTGTGTAAAGACTTGTCATCCAGTATTAGTCATAAATCTAACTGCTGACAAAGTGGATGTCAGATGTCTATGATTTGGTGTCTGAAACTTATACTAAATCAAGCACTAGTTGTTTCAAAATAAAGTATCAGAGGTCACTCGGCTTTAACATTAAACAGTCTTCAGGAAATCACATACTAGTAATAAACAATACATATAGTAGCTGGTAGGTTCATTTAATTCATCATAAAAATAAAATTAAATAGACTATGCTTTTATTTTAAGTAATATTTAAATTAAAATGCCAAACAACAGTTTGATTTACAACAAGCAAGCAGTCTGATTTACTATAATTTTAACATTAGCCAACTGAAATGAATGTGTTTCATTTAATCATCATAGACAATAATTAACTGACACTTTATTTTTAAAGGGAAAGAAATGCTGGCATTTAATTGATGCTATAAAAGATATCAACTAAATGACATACTTAGAAATGATAAACTTCTTGACTACTGGCACATAAAAACGTTCATAAAATAGTACCAAGTAACATAAGATTAGTAAGCAGATGTTGGAAAATTAAACAAGCTTACCTTCATCTGGGCCTTTCTTGATTTCGCAAGGAATGTATACTCCGTAGTAGGTAATCGGAGGCTCGGCTGACGTAGGGCTCACGGTTGCGCTCCTCTTCAGAGTATCCAACCGCAAAAGGCGACTGAATAGCCCCATAGCTCCTTCCTTCTTCTCGGGCGGTGAACTGGATATCTCCTCCTTCATACCCCCTATATCCTTGTTGCACTCCGGCATGATGATGGCTTTCGACATCGCGTCCACCTGAAAACAATAAACAAAACAATGTTTTGTTTGTGACGCAAAATTCTAATGCAACCTCGAGTTTATTTTTAAGATCGTGTGCCATTAACATATTCTGCTCTACTTACCTTGAATAAACAAGATATCATAAAACCATAGCCGCCGAGGTACTATTGTCCGGTATTTATTTTTTTAGTACATGGTCAATGAGAAAAGACGCCCAGAAAAATTACGGGTGTATTTTTAAAAACAGACAAAAATGCGTTGCTCGAAAAGGGTGACGTTTGCGTTAACTTTTTTTTATTTCGTTCTGAAATCAAAGTCGAAACTAGTATTGCAAACATTATAATAAAATTTTGGTGTAGTTAAATTATATTGTTAAGAAATTTGTTCCATTTTATTTTCACCAGACATAAAATAATCAATACCAAATTTATTCACTTATTTAGATTTTAGATGCACTCATTTAATTTTTGAACTATAGTTGGTGGTTTTATTTAAGTTGCATGGAGACCAAAAGAGCATTCGCTGTTCTAACCCCCTACTCTACGAAATTCGATCGTTACACGAAACGTGATTTGTTGATTTCGTAGAGTGGGGGATAGAACAGCGAATGCTCTTTTGGTCTGCACCAAGTCTGCACGCACCTTTTTACTTGATGTGAGAATGTCGCTTACGTAACGCAATTCTTTTAGTACTTCTAAAAGTGATAGGAACCAGAGTTCTAGTGTGGTAATATTTTGGGACTTAACTTACATCACAGTTTTTTCTAACTTTGAGCATTTATTTAACGTAGCTGCCATAGATAGTATAAGCGTCACGTAAGCGACATTCTCGTGGAATGCCCCATTATAAGCCCCAAAGACTCAAAAAAAGAGATACTACTGCTACTGCCAAAGTTGGAAGTCTGAAACTATAAAAATCATTGTTTGTTCAATCTGATCGCACAAAAACATTTATTTTATTTCTGAACGAAATAGAGGGTTGCCATGTCTTAAAAACCGGAAATTACGTCAGTAACATTATATAGGAGTGAGTGGTAAAATTATAAATTCAAAACATCTTTGCATTTTACTGTTTTATTTAAATTAAACAATGATAAGTAAAGAGCTAAACATTATAAGCATTTATTTCTTTTTCTTTTTGTTTTTCTTGGCTACATTATTGTTACCGTTTACAATGCTGTTAACTTCCTTTTGAATAGCAAAAGCATACAAATTGGAATTAATTTTCTTTAAATTCCCTATTTCCTCTTTTAATTTATTTTCATTTTCTTTATATTGATTTTCTGCTGCTATACTAATATTCTGATCATAGTCTTCTTCAGATGAAATTGGCCAAAAGTTAATTTTTTTGTTTACTATTACTTCAAGTTCAACAGGATCTTCGGAAGTTTCTAGAGACCTTTCCAGCGAATGAAGGACAATGCTTGGCTTGAACTCTTGCTTATAAATGGCTGGATAATTTGTGGTGAAATAGGCATTTGTTACAGGTCCCTTGTGTTTTATAGTTCTTATTGGTTGTCGGCTTAGAATATGCCAGAGCAAAACCCTCTCATCATTAGAAGCAGACATTAATGTCTCACCATCAAGAGAAACTGATAAACAGTTAACAATAGACTTATGTCCAGTAAAAATTGGAGTGTTTTCTGTATTTATCAAGAGATCCCGGCTTCTGGGAGGATTAGTAAGACTTATTTGGAAAATTTTGCCTTCTGTGGTCCCAACAAACATGGTTAGTTCTAGGACATCCATAGTAACTGCTGACAAGGGAACATCAAAGACTAGATTTAGCAACATCTCTCCTGATGCTAAATCATATATTTTGCAGGTCCTGTCTCCAGAAACAGAACATAATCGGCCATGCATGCCAGTTTTGCTAATATATAAATCTGCAACAGGTAGTGAGTGGTCTGAGAATATGTATACAGGATCATGTTGTCCTGCAGTGGATTGGGTCACTAGTTCAGCTTCAGGGTTAGCAGCAACGGTAGCTAGGGACCAGACCATAACCATACCATCTTCCGCTGCAGACACGAAAAATCTTCCATCTGGTGTAAACTTTAGCTGTACCACTTTCTGGTAATGTCTATTTATTATAGATAAAAGTTTTCCCGAGGCGATTTGCCATAAATAAATCTTTTCATCGATGCCGGCCACGCAGAATGCTCCGTCGGGACTGAATGCAAAGGCACTTGCTTTGCCTGGTAGAATAAACCGCATGCCCTGTACTGTCTGATGCGAATTCAATGGCCAAATGTGCAAAATCGGTTTAGTTTTCTCTACAGCCGCTATGTAGTCGCATCCGATAAATGAAAGAGTTTTAGCTTCAGATGTTCCACCACCTTTATACGTTTTCAGATTAGTACCCGTGTGGGGATCCCACACAGAGCTCGTCCATAATGTATTGTTTGAATCAGTTGTCACTAACACTTCTAGTAGGTTAGACATCTTAAGGTTAATTTATTATACGATTTATTGCTCTTAAAATACGAGTTTTGCACGTGGTACTTAGGTATAAAAACAAACTATGGGTTTTCTTTTAAAGTGACATTCTGACATTAAATTAATGACATTACAATTATTGTTGCCAGGTTAGCAATAACTTTCTCTCCTGCATTTTTTTATAAAGTATCTAACTTTCAAATAATGAAAACGATGGAGATACAAAACGTAGCATTTATATAAAGTAACATTTAAGATCGACTTATATACAATTATAAATTGTTAGCCCATAATTAAATGTTACGGAACAGTAGTGAAAACGCTTCTAGAAGTGTCAAAATTGGCCAATTAATGTACTCTGTATCATCACTGCCCAATAGGAAATTAGGACGTAGGTTTAGTATAATGTCTTTGGTTGGTCGGAATTTGTTGTTTACGTCAAATCAGTTGTCAAAAGTGACAGAAAAGAAAAGAAACATTTATTGTATTGTGTGTATTATCCGGTGTCACTATTTCGTCCAAAGTGTTTTGTGAAATTTCGGCGTTCGACTGTGTTTTAATCTTCTATCAACATGTTTAAGAAGTAAGTGATTATTAGTACATTACCGAATGCGTTTCATTAAAGATATGTATCATCTTTATCTGTTTTAAGGTTATAATTTTGCTCATATGGAATCGCTCGGCTATTGGTCGATTCTAGGTTAAATTTGAATCCTCCAATCAGAAACAGTTTTACTTCTTTACGTCAACACACTTTAATAATAGTGTTGTGCTTTGTACTTAATATAATATGTTGTGAAATCGATTTAACTAGGAATATCTAAAAAAATCGATGCTGAAATCGATGTGCATTTACATTTGATCGGTTACAATTTTGGCGATTCCTAAGGTTTAGTTTACTAGTCTGCATTATAATTAAACGGAGTGTAACAAAAATAATGCTGATCTGTTTAAGGACCCATTCACGTATTCTTAAGAATAAAGAAGGCGATTTTTTGCGCTTAACTGTTTTTGATTTACTCTGTATGATACTAATATATTTATCACGAATCACGACAGCATCGCGCAGGCAGTGCATCGACTACGATCTGCGTACGAGTACCTATTGCAAACCAATGACAAAGACAAACCTTAATAACGAAATTTCAATTATGCAGGGAACCTTCTTAATGTAACTTACCTTTTCTATGGCTAGCCAAATATAAGAAGTATTTTGTAAATATTGAGTGAAAAGAATAGGACGGTAGGTATAGGTAGGTATTTTAATTTTAATTTTTTGGGGCATCATACATAAGAAATATACAAAACTGAGTGTACAGTAAACAAAGCCTATATTTTTTGAAGGTTCACAGCCCTGGCTTTTATTATGTGCATAGCATGTTTCAATTTCATACTATCTCTACGCATCAATAGAAAAAATCCCTATACTTGTATTGGTTTCATTGTCAAAACTTCAACGATATTCAGGAAATTATTAAAAAAAAATACGTCATAATGTTTATTTTTAGGTTCCGTTTGTTTGCGGGCAACACGTGTACAGTTTTATACGTAGGTAGATAAATTGTTAAACCATCCAGGATCTTAAAAAAATGTTGTAGAAAAAAAATATACAAGCTTAATAATTTGATTTGTACCTCAAATCAAATTATTTTGATAAATATTTTTGATTTGTATTTTTAAGTAGAGTCACACTTAAATGCAGTATATACTATAAATTAGAAATATTACATGTCATACACCAAAGAAAACAGGCTTACTACCGCAAGCTTCGACAATCGTTAATTTCGAGGACTTTTCACTCCAACAAAGGCCATTAGCCATTAGCAGACCCAGCAGAGCCAATTTCTCGAAATTTGCGGATTTCGTTGTTCGCGGTGGGGCAGCTGACCTAGTTCGCAGACGTTGATGAACTGTCTTCATTCTGTGGTATATGACGTCTAATATTTATAATTTATAACAATAGATACTACTTCAAAAACTTCACAAAATTCTGAATAAAAATCATATAACATGGGCGCTTTTGTATCTATCGTTATATTTATATTGATCAAATGATCAGTCGAATCTATCGAATCTGTTTGTTTTCGAATCATCGATTTCTTTCGATGTAGTGAGGTTTTATACACATCCTTATTTTCGATGACACTGAGTTGACAACTGCTAAAGAGAGAACGAGATGGCATAGGCAATCGGAAAATCATGGCGCTCGGTGTGTAGATGGACGACACGACAGTTACTTTCTTGCAGCTGTTCGCTAGCTGCGTGATACTTCCGGAGGTTGCTTCTAATTAGACATTGATCCTTAACAAAATTATAGTATATTTATTCAGTTACATTCAGACATCAAGTTTAATCACATTAGATACTAGAAATCGTGCAAGTTTTGAACAAAGATATTGCATTGTGTGCACTGTGGTTTTAGTGACGTAACTGGATTTCTCGCAAACTGCCTGCGTGTTTACCGTTAAAGGTCACCTATACTGTCGAATGTTTGTGATTAAAGCGTGAAAAGTATTCAAAATGTGGGAGTTGGACTCCGATTCCGGGTCGCAGAGCGTGTCATCCGACGGGCTGCGACGACGGCAAGGATGGGACCCCGAGGCGGAAAGCTTGACCTCGCACATGGACGAGTTGGACGAGGTGCTCGCGGAGGAGGAAGAGGGATGTCCGCTGCCGTCCACGCCCGAGGACCAACACCTGCTCGACGCGGAGATGGCTGAAGTATTGAAAGCGGGCGTGCTGTCGGACGAAATAGACTTAGGAGCGCTGGCTCACAACGCCGCAGAGCAGGCAGAGGAGTTCGTGCGTAAAGTATGGGAAGCGTCGTGGAACGTCTGCCACTTCCGCCATCTACCGCGCTGGCTGCAAGACAACGACTACCTCCATAAGGGCCATCGCCCGCCCTTACCATCTTTCAGTGCCTGCTTCGCCTCCATTTTCCGCATCCACACCGAAACTGGCAATATTTGGACCCATCTCCTCGGCTGCGTGGCCTTCATCGGCGTCGCCATCTATTTCCTGTCTCGACCTTCAATTGAAATTCAAATGCAAGAGAAAATGATATTTGGCGTATTCTTCATTGGAGCTATTGTTTGCCTCGGCTTTTCATTTGCTTACCACACACTGTACTGCCACTCTGAAATGGTCGGGAAACTATTTTCCAAACTTGACTACTGTGGAATAGCACTACTCATCATGGGTTCCTTTGTTCCTTGGTTATACTACAGTTTCTACTGTCACTACAGACCGAAGATTATTTATTTATCTGTAGTGGTTGTTTTAGGAATACTTTCTATAATAGTGTCACTTTGGGATAGATTCTCAGAGCCTAGACTGCGGCCACTTAGAGCCGGAGTGTTCATGGGCTTTGGTCTATCGGGAGTAGTGCCAGCAATTCATTATGGGATCACTGAAGGCTGGTTCACTCAAGTCAGCAAGGCTTCACTGGGCTGGTTGGTTCTGATGGGGTTGCTTTATATTCTTGGGGCCATGTTTTACGCGCTACGCGTTCCAGAGAGATGGTTCCCTGGAAAGTGTGACATCTGGTTCCAGTCCCACCAGATCTTTCATGTGCTTGTGATTGTGGCTGCTTTTGTCCACTACCACGGAATCAGTGAGTTGGCCTCCTACCGGGTAACTGTCGGAGAATGCTCCATGCCCCCTTCTTCCATAGCTTTCTAGCCCTCCCTCTATAAATTGTGATAGTAGACCATAAATAAACTTAAGTAGGAAAAATTCATAACTACACACATTATATTTTTTTAACCATGTTAATTTTAATTGCATTTTGATATTTATTTTTGAACAACAGTTTCATAAAAGCATAATTATATATTTCAATAAAATCTCAATATTTTTGAGTGTTATAGCTATTGAATGGACTTAGAACTTGTTTATTTGACTTGAAAACATTTGTTAAACATTATTGTTATAATTGTTTGATTAAGTAGCTTGTAATAACTTTGCACTAAAAAATGCACATTTTGCTTCATTTAGAGTAGTTTTAGGATAGTTAGCATTGTTTTCAATCCTTAGATCATTCTTGTACTTAATATCTGTTTCATACATTTGTTCCTGCACATAGTCCAGTGATTGTGATTGATATAAGTAATTGAACTGACCACAAGCAAGCCCAAGGTATTTCACACATTTTCAAAATAAACATCCCATTTTTCATGTCATGACCATTGAAATTGTAAATTGTATGATTGCTATACCAGTTGTGCAAGTTATGGACTGATTTCTGTGCTCTAATTACTTTGTATATCATTATAGCAGTTTTCCATTTCATAACACAACTCATTACATTGGTTATTGTTTATCAATGTATAGTGTACCTACATTATTGCCGAATCTTGTGCACTCTTAATAACGGTACACTCCATATGATTTTTTTTATGTAGATGTTTTAGTGCACTGAGACATGTATTGTGTAGTTTGTGCATGCAAACTTATTATAACTTAACAATGGTGAAAACAAATTTCTATCCTTGCCTCGCTGTATTAGAAAGAATAAACTTTTTCAAGATTTTAAACTAACTGTCCCATATGATCTGACCTAGGTCCAAGGACTAGCAAAAATATTCACTATGATTTGTTGTCAAGGAGCTTAACTAAAGACTATTGATTACGGGTCTTCTATACTGTTTCAATACTTTCTTTAACATTCCATCTTCTTTTATTTAACATATTTTTGGATATTCATTTGTTCATTTATTGTGATTTTTTTTTAAAGAAACTGTCAGGTCAAATGGTTTAAAATTTTAAATTCATGTTTCATAAATCATAACATTCATCATAAATCATAAGTTCATAAGTCATAATAACCATGAAATCACAAGGCACATCAACTTCGTGAAACCAAATCAAATTGTGGTCTACTAAATTAAGAATAAAATAAAAAAGTATATTCTAAATTGTTGTAAGTGTTCATAAATATAAAGATTTTATGAGGAAAAAATCTAAAAAAAACATGATGTTATGGAGGTACATACATTAAAAAGTATACAGTGTATTGGTATGAAGAAAAAAAATGCTTAAGTTATTTGTGTACCTAGTATTAGATAACTGAAAAAAAACTAAGAATTTCTAAAAAAATAGTAAAAGTTGTAAAAAATTAAATAGGTATATTGCTTTAGATATTTAAACATGAATTAAAATTTGTGGTTTTGTTATTGCAATGAGTGATTTAGTACTGGCATATCAAGAATCGGCTCAGGCTTGACTGACAATGAAAGACAATATTTTTCACAATTTGTAATTTTATTTATTGTTTATTTAAAAAAAATGGTGCCTGCACCTGCAGTATATCAGGCTGTCGCAGGGGATAATAAAATTCTAATATTTGTCCTAGAAGTAGTTTAGGAACATTTTCATCAGAAAAATATAAGTATACACTGCAATCTTTTGGTCTTATAAATAAGTACCTATTTATAAATTTGTTCTGTTATTTCACACTCGTTTATTATCAGAGCCCTTGCATACTGCGATGTGCTATTGACATTGATCAAAGCATGATATTAAAATTATATTTCTCATGAATGATTACTAAAAAACTAAGTGAACCAGTTTAAAAATTGGTGTTTGGGCACAATATCGCTTCAAATATAATTTTAATACATGTGTGTGTAACTATGAAATATTTATGTACTGCATAGGAATAAATAGATTCTAGGTTAAATAAGAAACTAAGATGATTGTAAGATTAAGCAACCATCTCTGAAGGATTTGTTAAATATTTTTATTTTTGTTTAGAAATATTGTTTGGTGGGATAAAATTATTATGTAATAAAATAAATTACCATACTATCTATCTTTTCTTTAAATACATCCTGGCTGATATAGGGCTTGTCCATTAATCACGTCATACAATTTTGGCCTGTTTTAGACCCCATCCCCCATGGTGATATTTTCTGGACCCCCCCCTAGCCAATATGACGTGTAATTTTTTGCCAACTTAAGTAGTCATTAATAACACTTGAATTTACGTACATTTATGCCAACTACGAGGTAAATGTTCGCGAAGTCTTAAAACTTAGTATTTAAAAAGTGCTTTACAAAAGATTTTTCTACTGGTTATTAATGCTGTTCAGCAGATTCGAGAGTAACAAAAAATTACACGTGATTTTCAGTCATCTACTAGTAGGTACAGTCAAGGGCATACATATGTATACACTTTAATTAGGTACGTCTGGGGCATAAGGTCTAAAATTGTATAGGTATATTATGCATAATTTTGACTGAAGCTAAGAGAGTTACGCATCTGTTTTGCATGTCAATAAAAAATTGTATGTTCTTATCTTAGAAATTTCATCACATCAGCTCATCACTGTTGCCTGTCAGCTAAAAGTATCCAACTATTCCACCACCCTAAATTAATTACATCTAAAAATAAGTTAATTTTTAATCGTAGTTGAGATTCAATTTATTGTATAGTCGAGGACAAAGTTACTTAATTAGTAGCAGGCGGTAGGGACCGCGAACCACGAAATATTTCCTCTCTGTCAAGCTTACGTACGAATTCACAAGTGTGAGAGAGAGGCAACACTTCGTTCGTGGTTAAGGCCTCATACCTATTGTAATGTAACTTACCGTCTGTAATTCAAGTCACGAAAGGAACCAATAGTTATTTAAGTGGGTTACCCCTTGTTTAATTTTCGTTTTCCTTGCGAATGGAATTGTTTAACTCTTTTTCTACAACTATCCCATTGTGCCGTTTCTATTGTTCTTTCTCGTAATGTGGCAGTAATTCATTTATTGCCTTTTTGCTAAGGTTTGGCTTAGGTAGTATCTCGCAAAGGTGCATTCAGACCAAACGATCATTCGCTATTCTAACCCCCTACTCTACGAAATTCAATCGTTACACAAAACGTGATTCGTTGATATCGTAGAGTAGGGGATAGAATAGCAAATGCTCGTTTGGTCTGAATGCACCTTTATATTCTCTTTGTAATCTATCTAGGTATAGCTATAAATGCAGAAGGGCTTAGGTTTAGTTTGTTCACATGTTCACAACCAACTTAAAGATCAGTATCAGGGAGACATCGAATCTCATTATTCTCATTAAGTCCCTTAATGCTTCTAACAATATCGTTAAGCGATTTTCGAGATTAGGGGTCGATTTAGCAATTTTAGCAGATATCTGAAGAGCATTGACCTCTTAATCCAGACGCCTGACCTCCTTCAGGTCGAACTGTGACGTCAGAAATTTGTTGACTGTGTCTCGTATCTACCTGGGACTTAGTGGAAAGAGCTATTTTTGTTCTTCTTTGTCGAGTAATGAGCACTTGAACAGAGATATGTAAGTAGAAGTCGCGGTGTAGAGGTGTGCGCCGATGGCCAAACCATCGGCGGCGGCCGCCGGTCTGAAAATGGCCGGCGGCGGCGGCGTAATCGGCGTGATCGGCGTAATGAAAGAGACAAGTTATAATTTTAATAAGAACGGGTTTATTCAAATTTTCAAAACCAAACATAAAGGATCTAAACATTTTTTCTTCTATTAAAATCTTTTAATGACAATGAGATCAATAAAATATTGTAAATATTTTTTACCAATTGGCGTGTAAGTCAGTAAGTGTAAATTGTTTATAATTGTCGTAATTATTTGGTTTAAGACGCTGACAACACCCATATATGGTTGTAGTGGTGCAAACGTGAAGCCAAAACACGATTTAAGAAAATCGGTTCGATAGAAAATAATTCGTCTCAACCATGGCACCGCAGATGCATAAATGTAGTTTGCAAACATCGCAGCCCAGGCGGAGAGCAACAGCCACCAAGAGTTGCAAAGAGTTGTCATCAAGGAGAGTACCCATATTTGGACAGGAAAGCGCCTGTAGCCACGCTCCCGATTCGGGCCTCGACACGGCCATTAGACGCGCCCTCTCCACACCCCCAGTACCCTCCAAAAGACCGTCAACCAGACGTCTCACCCCCACATCATCCCATGACCGCTGATATTTTGGCTTATTCGGAAGTGCTAAGCCGGGGTTTACAGCAGACCACGCAGCCTGAGCTTCTGACGCGTACGGGATGGTTGCCTTGCCGCCGTCTATCGCAAAGATATGGGCGACTAGTTCCGCGACTCCGCTGGCAGACGCCAAGAAGGCTGGCAGGCACACATCCCGCACTCGCCTTATTCCCAATCCACCATCTCGAACAGGGAGTGAAGCTTGGTCCTACTGTCCCGTGTCGAGAGACACATTAACAGGGACTCTATTGACTCCTTCAGGTCATAAGAGTCTATATCTCCGGAGTAGAGCCACGCAGGAACGGTACGTAAAAAATACGTTAGTTTCGGGACCGCGAAAGAAAAGCGCAGAAGGATGAGTGCTACATGGGCTGGCAGATCTCGAAGCCTATCTCTAGCTAGCAAAAGCAGTTCCCTGCGTTCTTCAAAGGCCTCAGGAATAGCTTCTGGGAAAATTGGTGCCCCCAAAGGCTGAAAGAGTACATTGACAAATGTACCAGGCCAGGTAACAAGGCGCCAAAAGAGAAAGAACAGGAAGAGTCTGAGCTACAGGGAAAGAACTCGCACTTCACTGCATTAACTTCACACCCCAGCTGTTGTAACTGGGGCAGGAGGATCAACAGATCTCGCTCCACTACTTCAGGCTTCCCCCCAAGGGTACCATCGTCAAGGTACCAAACATTCAAAGGGGATTTCAGCTCTGAAATAACCTTATGAATTGCGAGACTGAAGGCGAGTGGGCCGAGCGGATCGCCCTGCTGCGCACCGACCTGAGACAGAATTAGAGATTTATTGTAGAAAAGGTTAGTAGAAGTTGAATAAACCTGGAAGAGGAAAGGGTAGAGGGAAGGTACCTTGTCTTTGACCTTGCTCAAAAGCACGTCACGCTCAATTGAATTAAAGGCATTTTTGATGTCAAGTTTAACAATAACGCAGTCGGAGTTCCCTGGATTCAGAGCAAAAGATCGCGTCGCGTGGATGGCCGCTTCGCATTCAAGCTTAGTACCAAACCCCAGCTGATGAGGCTGTAGGAAAGCAGACATTTGCTCCCTCACTGCAAAACACCCCAGCTTGGCGACCAACCGACGAAAAGTGCGACCAACAGCTATCGGCCGGACTCCACAGTCCTTTTTCACTAAAGCGCAAAGTGACGCTCCATAAATAAAGGGACACACATCAACATTAACTTGACCGCTCAGTAAAAAGTTACATAATTTTGTTAAACTCTCGAGTACACGAAAACCACTACCACCACCACCACCTGCGGAGGGAGAAGTAAGCTCCTTTAAAACTGCCGGACGAATTCCGTCCAGTCCGGCCGCAGAACCGTTGTAGAAGTAACTAATTGCACGAACAACGTCCTCTGCTTTGACCTCGAGAGCTGAAATAGATCCGTCCGGTTCAAGTGGAAGCACAAGAGGTCGATATGGGGGTGGGTCCTTGGACTCCAAAGTTGCTAGGGTTTTGGGGCCTGACGGTGCAATAGTGTCATCTGACATAAGTAACCGGACAGCACCCCTGAGATCACCCTCAAACACTTTGGACTGTATGGTCTTAAGTACTGAGGGTGCTCTCGAAGACGCCGATCCCTGCTGCGCGAAACCCATTAAACCACTCGTTAAGTCGATGTTGCGCTTTACTTTAGCCGTAAGATTGCCAGACCCCGTCGGTTCCGGCGCCTTAAATGCGGAAAATGCAAAAGATAGCAACGCTTGTATTATTACTACTACTTCTAATGACGAGTTGCAATGTACGCACACAAAACAGATAAAAAAATTAAGAATTATTTTCACGCCGATTTCACGCCGGTGAAAACATCGGCGGCGGCGGCGTGGCTAAAATGACCGGCGGCGGACGCCACGCCGATCGGCGCACACCTCTATCGCGGTGTGAATAATGTTGATTAACTATAGGGACTTATTACTTCTGATATTAAATTAATCGATAAGTGATAGCTAAAGTGGCAGTAGGCGGGGCACATTGCACGTAGAACCGATGGCTGTTGGGGCGGAAATTTTCCCGAGTGGCGGCGACGTACCGGAAGGGACTGATGACCGGGTTAAGGTCACAAGAGTCCGCTGGATGCGGGTGGCACAAGATTGGTCATTGTGGTAATCTTTGGGGGAGGCCTATGTTCAGCAGTGTTTGAGACGGATACTCTAAAGCGAAGTTTGAAGTTCGCGGTAGGCAGTATACAGTTAATCCTTTAGATTAGTTTAGATAGTTTTTCGTTATCTACTTCGTTCGCGATACTATTGAGCGACATCGTGTATTTATTTCCTGTTATAACATTTTGTCTTATCAAAAACGTGAGTAACTCGATATCGGGTAGATTCCTGGTTTAGTGTTATCAATACAGATATATTTTTATTAGACAGGATATTATTTATACTTAAGCAGAACTCTCGAAAATTTAAGGCGAGGCAGTTCGATCATCGTCTTGATTATGGAGAGGTTAAAATAAGTGACATCGAAATTATGGACTAGGCTAGGACGTACCTATCTTCTCTGTCGTTTCGCGGTCATGGTCACGTTGAGGCGTCCAATGATATATAAGTAGGCGTCCACGTCGGAGGTAGAGGCGGTGACAGCTCCTCGCACGATCTCCCGCCATCTCTCCCTGTTGGCCGACTGTCTGGCGCATTCAACTACGTGGCTTCCTACTGCGGATTTGACTTGGTCAGTCCAGCGCATAGGTGATCTGCCGCGCGATCTGGTTCCCTCCACTTTACCCTGCACGACCAGTCGCTCTATGGAGTCGCCATCTCGCCTAGAGACGTGTCCCTGTCCAAAGTACTGCAATATGCGCGACTGTAGGTACTATTGACGACAAACGATGTGTGATGCGGAGCTCCTGGAGTATGGACACGTTGGAACGGAAGTCTGTCCATGATATGCCGAGCAGCTTTCTCCAGCACCACATTTCCAGAGCATCTATCTTTCCCTTTTCCAACACTCGCACTGTCCATGTCTCTGCCGCGTATAGAAAAATGGGGAATACAAGAGTTCGCATGAGCCTGACCTTGGTGACCTATACACGGTGGAATTTAATCGGTGAACAGGAACCCATTTTTCTAATTCAGTAATCGATGGCGGTCACGTTTATGTAGTACTTAAGTGGAACCAAGTTTTTTTTTAGCATAATTTTTTTTTATGTTGAAATTAAAATTTATTGTCACCCTACTAATGGTTTAGTCTGAAAAGTTTAATACCTCTTTTCAAACTATCAGCCCTAGAAACTTAAAACATAAATGAGCAATAACCACTCACATGCTTTAATTTTTGCGATAGACTCTATTCCTATGTAAAATAAGAGCGATGCATGGCTGATAGTTTGAAAAGAGGTATTAAACTTTTCAGACTAAACCATTAGTAGGGTGACAATAAATTTTAATTAAAGTTTAATTTCAACATAAAAATTTGTTATGCTAAAAAAAAACTTGGTTCCACTTAAGTACTACATAAACGTGACCGCCATCGATTACTGAATTAGAAAAATGGGTTCCTGTTCACCGATTAAATTCCACCGTGTATAGAGGAGGGTATTCATTTGTGACCCATTTCGTAAAATTTTCCTTCACTGTTAAACAAATTAATAGTGTGTTTACACTCTATAAAACCACGTTTCCCAGGTTATAAACACTGCGGTCTAACCGCGATGTTTGTAATACGTAAATAATCTCTGTCACTCTTTATTAATGACCGCTTCGTAAGAGTGGCAGAGAAATATCCCCGAAAATTACGAATTTCTAAGTGCGCCGTAGTAGCTCTGTTTCTTAAGTTAATCACTACATAAATAGTATAAAATAAAGTCACTTTTTCTGTCCCTATCTTAAAAACTACGCAACGGATTTTGATGAGATTTTTTTTAATAGGTAGAGTAATTCAAGAGGAAGGTTTTTATGTAGGTATAGTACCCGTGCGAAGCCGGGGCGGGTCGCTAGTATAATATTATATAAGGCTAAGACTGCGACCACGACATTGATCTAGTGTGAACTACGACTGAACGATCAACAGACGTGTGGACGGTTGGCGAGATTCGTCTGCGGATGCATAATGCTTATGCCGACGTCCGCGGACTCATCCGCAGACGTGTAGTGGAGGCATTAGACCAATATCGTGGCTGGGCATAAGCCATTTATACTTTATAGGGCTAAGATGGGAAGTGGGAAGTATGGGAAAGGGAACGCATCTTTCCTGTAGCCACCACGAACATTCACCTCACCACACCTAACAATATTTTAAGTATTACTGTACGAGTAAAAGGAAACGTAGGTATCCCATGTTTTCACACCCTTGTCGCTTGGGTCGGGGACAAATGGGAATACACCTGTAGCCATATATACGGAATTGGAAAGTAAAGTAATGATTTATATCGCGCACGCACTGACATATTGGAGAGAGCGCGATGGCCTGTTTTACGTATCGAGAAAAACCAAATAATCCGTTACTTGGCAATTCATGGTACGGCTCAAGGAGGTTGGAACTCTTAGGGCGCCTATAGAGAGACGGCGTGACAGACAAAACCCGTGCCAGGCATATGCGTTTTACGCATATGTGGTGTCAGTACCTCTCGGGACGTCATGGGTATATAAACTATAAAAATATACCAAGAATGCCACATTGCTCTGTAATCTGGTGCAGGAACCAGTCTACGTACGTTAATAAACAAAATTCAAACGTTTCCTATCACAGGTAAGTAAAAAAAGTTATATTAAATTGAATATAAAATTAGTATGGGCGAGAGACATAGTGAAGAGACACGACGCTGAATTTGTTTTCGATAGTCTATGTAAACTCTTACAACTAAACGGTGTTAGTAGAAATTCAAAATTTGTTCCCGAGTTACGGACGTTTCCTATGTATAAGTAAGTATAATTATGTGTATTTCTCTATTTAAGTACATATATATATCGTCGCCTAGCACCCACATTACAAGCCTTAATTGAGCTTACCTTGGGACTAGGTGGATTTGTGTAAGATGTCCCAAGTTATTAATTAATTATTATTAAAGTTATTAATTATTTAATTAAATATTATTTATTGCACACCTTGAACAAACAAACCAATGCAAAGGTAACATATATAACCCTACCATATAAGGTAACATATATACCCTTAACACTTGTTGTTTAACTTTAACTCTAAAGCTAACAACTTAATGTAAGTAGGTACTTATTGTAAAAAAAAATATAAATTTTACTGTTTTGATATCATTCATAACGACATCATTTTAGTGAGATTTTAAAAATGAGAATGTTTGAATAGCTTTTTTCAAGTAACATTTTTAGTCAAATAACTGTTGGTTTTAATCTATCGATAAAAATATCGAGCCATACCACAACACTATTTACATTAACCTGTCAAAATTACCTGACACGGTCGATTTCTATGAAAATGACAACCAAGGCCGCCTCTATCTCTAAGGTTACACACTAAAGAGGTCCGTGCTCTGTGGTACGGCTACTAACGTACGGTCGGTTCTAATAATATGTATACGATTTTGATCCTTATGCCTTTGACGTACGTTCCGAAATGTATACATATTATTAGACGTTATTGTACAGGTATTACTACGTAAGTGTGGCTGTTGTGGTAAACGATCCATAAGGACTGAGCGCGGTAATCCGATCAGTGAAGCCTCATTGTAAAGTGAGCACTGCCATGGAAAATGCTCTGCTATATACGCATACCTATACCCAACACATAGCTGCCAACTATAGTACCTAATATAATTATGTACTAATATTAGATCTGATTTATGTACGCAAGGAGTTGAGGGATGACGTGTGGTTCGCGGATCATGAAAATACGTATTTGGAATGGATTAAGAATTTTATTAAGTGTCTGGTAACTCCTCAAAAAGCCAGAACTCGAGATTTTTTGAACAGTTACGTCAGGGTCGCGTTTTATAAAGTTACAATTTCGCTGTTTGCCTCTCTAATGCCCTGGCCACGACATTGGTCTAAGGCGACCGCGGCAGCGGCGAGCGGGGCGGCGAAAACGGTCTAAGCGGTGAGCATGCCACGACAACGGTCTAAGCGCCTAAGCGGTGAGCGAATGGGACGTAATCAAAGGACGCAAAATATCATTATCAAAATTGGCCCTTCAGTGTCTCGAAATTATTATTTATAAATTATTTTGTAAGCAATCCTATTTAATATACAATAATATTAAACTTACCGCTCTGATTCGGAAAATGTTCTTTTATTTCTTCCCGTAACCGTTTTATTACATGCCGCAACTTGTGTTGCGAATGCTGTGCCATCCACAAGGCAGGCCTATTTAAAATTTTACTTATAAACGCCTCTGTGTCCAACTTCGCGGAGCGAATAAAACAAAATATTTTGATCTTTAAAATTCCGCCCGATACGTGCCGCCGCTAAGACCGTTCGCGCCGCTCGAAGTCGTGGCATGGCTCAAAGCGCCAGTGCGTTTAATCTCGCCGCCCGCCGCGTCGCTGGTCGCCTTAGCCCGTCGCGCAAGTAAATTCGCGCGCGATTTAGCCCACAGCGAATTGTGGTGGCATGCTTCTTTAGCGGTCTTGATTTTGTTTAATTTACTCGCCGCTGATCGCCTTAGCCAGTCGCCTTAGACCAATGTCGTGGCCAGGGCATAACGCACGCACATATTGGCTAGAAAGAGAGGCAAACAGCGAAATTGTAAATTGTAACTTTATAAAACGCGACCCAGTAGGTATGTACTACGTAGGTACGGCCAAGTGCAAAAATATGTTACGACGTTCATATTTCACAGAATTAAAGTGCACTGGGACATATTAGTGAGCATTTTTATATACAACTTATTTTACATTTGACTGTATCTACAAACTTATTTACGAACCTACTTGGGCACTTGGGTCATAGTGGTCATACTGAATCAATATTAATTTGCTCAATTTGTATGACGAATTATCATTATACAGTTAATGTAATAATGTCTAATGAGGATTCAAATGTATTTATTTACGTGTCGTAACGAGCCGCTATTAGCCGCACAGATGCCGCTAGAGGGTAAACAATTAGCTAATTAACCTTAGAACGTGTTAGAAATGTTACGTTTCAACATGTCATCCGCTCACCCCAGAAGGCCGAGGGTAGGTAATAACTTAATAAAAAACGTCTCGATTGCGTTTACGTTTTCATCGACAATTTCATACAAATGACGATGAAAACGTAAACGCGATCGAGACGTTTTTTATAAGTTATTACCTACACTAGGCCTTCAGTACTAATACATACCTACGCGCGACTATCGAAATGGGGCTATTTAGAAAACAAGGGTCTATTGCGAATTTTTGATAAATATTTAAACTTCGTCATTTC
>JALPQI010020278.1:0-20446 GCA_025490895.1 Thaumatotibia leucotreta
TTATGATATGGATGTAGATAAAAATTATAATATAATTACCTACATAAAAACAATCGACGTCAAACATTATCCTAAGAATACAATGCCAATGAAAGAATGTCGTGATAATATATTTTGGCACCTAAATCGTAATTTTATCTTTGATATTTAATTATTTCTCAAATCGTAATTCGTACCTAACTAGGAGGTTTTTGGGAATGTCAGAATACACAGAATTTCCGACATCATTTTGAAGTAACGTATCTAATAGGTAAGTATTGCAAAATCCCTTAGTATGTATGTGTATGAGTGTAGTCTGTTTAACGCGTTGAAAAACTAAGTTTGTTACCGGTATATCTAATAAAAATTAATTATAACTTACCGTAGATGCTACTTTCTGTAGATTACTCACGTGAAACTATTATCACTGTAGTCTTCCCAAGTCGAATGCTGAAAGCCACGTTTAGCCTCTATGTCAGTGGATTAAGCGTTACCTAATCGGAAACTTTTACCAACTGAAATAAAAACGTGGGGCGTACGCAATTGTGATTAAGTCACTATCGTAAAGTTATTTAAGAACACACATAGAAATCAAGACAGCAATAATGTAATAAGTTTTGTTCTGGCCTTGATAAAAGCTATTTAGGTACCTCTGTAGAAGTGATGGAACAGATGGATGATTAATTGCAAAATGAAACCTACAATTACATATTTTGAACTTGAATGTTTCTTTATAATAACGCCCCACGTTTTTATTTTAGTTTGGTAAAAGTTTCCGATTAGGTAACGCTTAATCCACTGACATAGAGGCTAAACGTGGCTTTCAGCATCCGACTTGGGAAGACTACAGTGATAATAGTTTCACGTGAGTAATCTACAGAAAGTAGCATCTACGGTAAGTTATAATTAATTTTTATTTTCTAGTTTTTGGTGCCATAAAAACCGTTTAACTTAAAACTTTTTTTACTTATTTTATTTTTAAGTTTTTAGTGCAATTGTTAAGTTGATTTCTGATAATATACCTCCTTATTCTAGATTTAAGATGTTGTTTGTAATATGTGATACAATTATGCATGCTAAGTAGCGTTTATACTCTCGCGCTTTCATCACGAATCACGACACATGTGTAAACGTAATGGACGTTATTTTATGTGTAACGGGAGGCGAATCCCTGCTGAATAGATATTTTTAGAAATCCAACACTAAAAAAATGTAATTAAATATCTCGATCGACAAATGAAAACCAAAGGCTGGGCGTGGTTAATGTAAGACTTAATGCCCGAAGCGTCTCAAATGGACGTGTTATTCATACAATAAGTAAGTACAGTCAAGGGCATTAATATATATATATATATACTTCTCCATACTGATCCCTTACAAATGTGTCTATATATTAATGCCCTCGACTGTACCTTAGATAACATAGATCTGACAATAAGGAATATATCAATCAATTTGGTTTATTGAGAAAATCAATTTAAATTTTTAAATTGTACACATTACACATGTCGAATTTCGAGACTATAAAAGATGAACTCATTATTTCAGTCGACCAACCGGAGGACCGCAGGTCTGACGGAAAGTTCGACGCGAACCGAGGGACATAAGGGTCAATCTATGCAATCTATCAACCGGAGGGCCATAGGCCCGACGGCACTATGGCAGTTATGGCACGCACTACGTGAATCCGAAAGACTCACACTCTTTGTCTGTCAACTGGAGGACCGCAGGTCCGAGTCCACGTCCTACGCAAACCACCTACGCTGTCACCCTACCAGCTGGAGGACCGCAGGCCCGACGGCCCGAACTACGCGAACCACTCACGCTGTCACTCTATCAGCCGGAGGGCCGCAGGCCCGACGGCTCGCCCTACGCGATTCACATATGCTGTCACTCTATCAGCTGGAGGGCCGCAGGCCCGACGGCTCTCCCTACGCGATCCACTCACGCTGTCACTCTATCAGCCGGAGGGCCGCAGGCCCGACGGCTTGCCCTACGCGATTCACTTATGCTGTCACTCTATCAGCTGGAGGGCCGCAGGCCCGACGGCTCTCCCTACGCGATCCACTCACGCTGTCACTCTATCAGCTGGAGGGCCCCAGGCCCGACGGCCCGCCCTACGCGAACCACTCACGCTGTGAGTCTATCAGCCGGAGAGCCGCAAGCCCGACGGCACGCCCTACGCGATCCACTCACGCTGTCACTCTATCAGCTGGAGGGCCGAGGCCCGACGGCTCTCCCTACGCGATACATTCACGCTGTCACTCTATCAGCTGGAGGGCCGCAGACCCGACCGCCCGCCCTACGCGAACCACTCACGCTGTGAGTCTATCAGCCGGAGAGCCGCAAGCCCGACGGCTTGCCCTACGCGATCCACTCACGCTGTCATTCTATCTGCTGGAGGGCTGCAAGCCCGACGGCTCTCCCCCACGCGATCCACTCACGCTATCACTCTATTAGCTGGAGGGCCGCAAGCCCGACGGCTCTCCCCCACGCGATCCACTCACGCTGTCACTCTATCAGCCGGAGGGCCGCAGGCCCGACGGCTCGCCCTACGCGATTCACTTATGCTGTCACTCTATCAGCTGGAGGGCCGCAGGCCCGACGGCTCTCCCTACGCGATCCACTCACGCTGTCACTCTATCAGCTGGAGGGCCCCAGGCCCGACGGCCGCCCTACGCGAACCACTCACGCTGTGAGTCTATCAGCCGGAGAGCCGCAAGCCCGACGGCACGCCCTACGCGATCCACTCACGATGTCACTCTATCAGCTGGAGGGCCGCAGGCCCGACGGCTCTCCCTACGCGATACACTCACGCTGTCACTCTATCAGCTGGAGGGCCGCAGGCCCGACCGCCCGCCCTACGCGAACCACTCACGCTGTGAGTCTATCAGCCGGAGAGCCGCAAGCCCGACGGCTTGCCCTACGCGATCCACTCACGCTGTCATTCTATCTGCTGGAGGGCTGCAGGCCCGACGGATCGCCCTGCGCGATTCACTCACGCTGTCACTCTTATCAGATGGAGGGCCGCAGGCCCGACGGCCCGCCCTACGCGAACCGCTCACGCTGTCAGTCTATCAGCCGGAGGGCCGCAGGCCCGACGGCTCCCCTTACGCGATTCACTCACGCTGTCACTCTATTAGCTGGAGGGCCGCAAGCCCGACGGCTCTCCCCACGCGATCCACTCACGCTGTCACGCTCTATCAGCTGGAGGGCCGCAGGCCCGACGGGTCGCCTTACGCGATCCACTCACGCTGTCAGTCTATCAGCCGGAGGGCCGCAGGCCCGACGGCTCGCCATACGCGAATTACTCTCGCTGTCACCCTATCAGCCGTGACTCTTTGAGTCTATCAGCCGGCGGGTCGCAGTAATGACATACGGTACTAAACCGTGGTCGCTTACAATGGGCCTCATAAGAAGGCTCAAAGTCAGCCACAGGGCAATGGAGAGGCCTATGCTAAGAGTCTCTCTGCGAGATCGGATTAGAAATGAGACCATCCACAGCAGAACCAAAGTAACTGATATAGCTCTTCGAATCGCTAAACTGAAGTGGGCGGGGCTCGTCGCGCGTGGGTCCGATGGCCGTTGGGGCGGTAAGGTCCTCGAGTGGCGGTCACGTACCGGAAGGCGCAGCATGGGTAGGCCCTCCACGAGGTGGGCTCATGACCTGGTGAAGGTCGCTGGATGCGGGTGGCACAGGGCCGGTCCTTGTGGCAATCTTTGGGGGAGGCCTATATTCACCAGTGAACGTCTTTCGGGTGATATGATGATGATGATAATGAAATCCGTATGTTTCTACCAAATATTTAAAGCAGTTCTTCAAAATCTACATATCGCTAAACCTAGCGGTTGTGGTAGGCAGTAACACAGGAATATCAGATTTGAGGAGTTGGACGTTAGTATTAAATTCGCATGTTTCTACTTAATATCTAAATAACTTCTTTAAAAGCAAGATATCGATAAAAGAGAAACCTTGCGGTTATTGTAGGCAGTACTGCAGCATCAGGAGTGAGGAGTTGGAAGTCAAGATCAGGCTGTTAGTATTTGATTATGCCAAATATGCCATACTTACATTTTCACGTGTCTAACACTCTCGGTTAAGGTAAGCAGTACGTCTGCAGCATCAGGCTTTGAGGATACAAGGATACAAATATTATAATATTGCATTGTCATGGGGACTAGATAAGAGTTCCAAATTTTATTGATTTCAGTGCAGTAGAAGTGGTCGTAAAATCGATCACAAGATTTGAAGCATCGACGACAGATGATACGCGGTGAAGTTAATAAAAACCGTTTAAAAATCGAAATAAAGGCCAGCATTCGCCATATTTCATCGATTTTATAGTAGGTAGCCAAGGTATTTAGGTAACCAGGACAATTTATCAGATTTGCTGAATAAAATGTTGGTACCTATATATATCGTTTGAAATCCCAGATACTGAAACTGAATACCGGTCTATTTGTATGAAAATAATACCTACCAAAAACCTGTCTGGCAAAGGGTATGCAGATGCACAAAAGAAAAAGGAGTCAGTTGCGATCAAACACAGTGTATCTATAAGTGTAGGATGCCCTTTATATTTTAGGGAAAACTATAAAGTTCTTTTTCGAAACTATTGTATGTACGAGAACCTAGTCAAAAATTAACAGACACGTGTCAAATACGGGCCAACGCACACCTAACCTATGGCAAACAAATGTAAAGCAAATAGTTGTATGTCGTGTTTCTCGTGTTAAAACATTACTCAATATGCTTAATAAATATGTGCTTATTGCACCTAAGTATCGTAGACAGTATTCGAGGAATTTACTTGATTTATATAGTAATATGTTAAATATGTTTATGTCTTATTCACTTGGTGATCTCATTTAAAAAGTATCCTAGCCGAGAAATTCTTGATGTTTTAGTATATTTTAATCGTCAAAATGCCACAACTATTTTTATCTTACGGAATATAGCATCCTGCCGCCCAGAGGCCTTTTAAAAGGTCTCCTGAAACAAAATAAATTATATTCTATTTCCTACACTATTAATTCAAATTTCACTGGCACATTTATTGTCTGGGCGGCAGGAGGATCTATAGGTAGGATTGTATTAGAATAGAAGTACCTAGCTACAAAAGTATCTAAATATCAATTAATAACGATAAAAATGTCCCATAATATTTATTCAGTTAGAGTTAGAATCGCGGGAAGGTACCTACCTATATGTTACAGATGTGGTGGTCTTAATTACTAGGCGTGTTTATATTATCTTAGCAACAACAATTTCCAAATCTAAGCTCAAACATAACTAGGCTAGGTATGTGATATGGAAACAATATTATGTTTCTCCTATTCGAGATTTAAAAAACTCCAAAATGTTTATAATACGTTAATTTCAATAAAGCAGAGACTTCGAAAGCACAGTATTTATAAATACTTGTAATTAAACGCTTAACACCTTCGCTGCGACAATTAGCTTAACTCATAAATAACCATACTTTGTAAGGGGTCGAAAGATCCCCTAGCGCAATGAACGTTTTAAACTCACTTGTTCACTGCTTGATAATGGAGACCTATGCTCTCCGAGACATGTTGCGCGTAGTGAGTGTGGGGTATCGTGGAATACCTAGGTCGAAGAATGAGGGTTTAGAGATTTTTTTCTAAATTAAATTTTTTCGAAGATTCTTAAAATAAAATTAATTATATATAATTTATACTTAATGTTCACATGCATAATGACTAAATTGAATAAACATTAATTTGATTTATATACATAGGTAGATACAATTGGGTATTCACGGCTATGCTATAGATAAGTGATTGCGGCATCAGACAGACAGGCACTTATTTTTAGTATTTTTTACTGATTGATCCATTGCACTGTCTACTTGTTGCTACTACTACAAGTACCTAATTTAAGTAAGTATTGTTGAACTGAACTCAGTTCTGTACTGGATCCTACTGGATTTGCGATTATAACTCAACTGCCCACATCTGTGGCCTATACCACAAAACTTTACAAGCGTACAATTCTACAAAATTGTATAAATTTACATACAAAAAGTTGTCAATTTTGTAGAATTGTACGCTTGTAAAGTTTTGTGGTATAGGGGCCTGTAGTACCTATGTGACAGTCAAAAGTAGGAATTGGGTGTTAAGTAGTCACCCAGTCATAGTCATAAAGCCTATAGATAACCTGGGCAGTAATTTGTAACCCACGTGTGTTAAGTCTCTGGTCATTAACATTAACATACAAGATTTCGGAACTTGCCCGGTAGCCATTGAGAGGCGGAAGAGGCGTGTCAATACGGGACAAAGCTCAGGTCAGGCGCACAGGTTTTTAGAACTGTGGCTAGAATACCGTCGGGACCACTTGCTTTGTTCATGTCAAGTCAATAGTTGATTCTTGAAGTATTTGAAATACTTATATCTTACGACAACACGTTTTACTTTTGATATCGAGGCTACAATACTAGCTTAGGTAATTAATTAGTAAATTACTTGCCAATAAATTAACAGCTGGAATCTTAATGATGTAATTAACGCTATAATTAACAGCAAATTGAGACGAATCAGAATCACTCTAGAATGCTTCACTGCTATGCGCTTAGTCGCCAGACTATCACCATAACAGGCGGACTAAAAGCATAGACTTGTTAAAATAAATCAAATGCTTAGCCTAAGCCTTACTTGGAATGGTCTAAGTGAAAAGAAGCAAGCGTACAATTTGTAGTTTGGTCAGTTATTTGCATTGGCGTTTGTACGGCACAAACGCCAATGCAAATAACTTACCGTTTGTGACTTAGGTAGGATTTTCTCAAAATAAAACTACAGGATGATTTTTAAACCAAAAGGGGTTCATCATTGTTCATCATCTGTCAGATGCATGTTTAGTAGTTGTGTTATTTTTTTACTTGAGGGAGTGATTGTGATAACACTGATAAGTTATTATGGATTTATTAAGAAAAGCATACAAGGCGAAGCAACTAGGGTATCTGAGCTCCAAGCACTTAATACGATACGAACCGACAAGTAATCAAGCTTTACTGGGTATCATAGATAGGTAATATGTAACTCGACAGTATCACTGGTTAGTAAATAGTAATCCGTCTCCGTCACTGTTTAATTGATACAGTTAGATAGTGAGAGGTAATCTATGTCGCCAGCGAGATACTGTCACGTCACATCACCCTTGTGCTACGAGGCTACGAGTGCTGGAGCAATAGCGCTACGCAAATTCCGAAAATAAATGTTTTTATTATGCTTTTCGTCGTTATACCGCGTGTAAATCTAATACGAGCGATAAATTAAACCAGGGATAGAATTCATCATTGTAATCATAGATTACGAGGTTTTTTTAAGTTACACTTTATTATGACCCCACAGATTTTTTAAGATTTTCGAAGCAGCAATTTAGGTACGAACATTTGTTATTATTGATATGGCAGTCTTTATATCATCTCATCTGCTTTTGAAATTAGCTGTCAATGAGCGTGTAACTTGAGTGTGTTGCTCTACATTGCGCGCCGAATTATTTTGCATGGATAATTTGGTTGCCCTAATTTTAAGTAAAAGTTATCTAAATGTATAATTATGGCCTAAACTAACACCCGTATTAGACGTACACCCTGTATTAGGTAGAGTATCCAACTGCGTCATAATATCTTTAGATATCCAAATCGCCAAAGCTTAACATCTGCGGCACAATGATTGAAATTGCGGCGGCGTAGGAGCGGAGGAAACGTCCGCTCGAGTCACTGCGCGTGGGCAAGCCACAGATAAAGTACGTGAACGATTTACATTATACTAGCCACAGTCTGACAACTGCGATACTTCTGTCTCTTTCACCCTTACCTGGTGCTAAGGACCAGTAAGACAGATAGCATGACATCTTCAGTCGCCAATTTTTGCGGCAATAGTGCCGACTGGCAGCTGGGAGAGCATTCACCTTGGTCTATCTATTATCTTTCTCACGCATGCAGTTTTCCTTAGCATTTCAAGTAGAAAAATATATTTAGCTTGCAAACGCCTATTACAACATCGCATTGAATTTCAATTGAACCAGCAGCCATGTGCTTACACACAGTACAAGTGTGACCAGTGCAAGTGCACCAATGAATTACCATATATGCCATGTATGAGGAATGTGTGTTTCTTTTGTTTTCCTCCTGCCGCCCAGGCAGTAATATTTGCCAATGAATTTTGGATTCATGCTTTAGGAAATAAAATAGAATTTCTTTTGTCTTAGGATACCTTTTTATAGGTCTCTGGGCGGCTAGAGGTTAAACCCTCCATTTTATTATGTGGTTTTATATTGCATATAATTATTTTTAAATAGGAATCTAAATGATCGCTTTCGCGGCCTATGCCCTAAATTTGGATTTTGCACAAAAATTGGAAAAACTCAAAGAAAGTACTAAACATTATTAACACGTTCGCTGCGGCAATTAGTTAACTACTTGTACGGGGTTGCAGGAACCCCGTATCGCAGTGAGCGTGTAACTTACTACATATGTTGTATGATATTCCGGTTCCAGTTTCAATTCCTGGCGATGTCATTTATTTTTGAGTTCATCACAATTAATTAATTCGTGGTCGTGGTTGTTTTCTATGTATTGAAGTATATGCATATACCTATATATTATATTCCTAGGTTTATCTGAAACGCTGCCATTTCATGATATGCCTAAAAGCTGACACGGCAAATCACGCATTCCTGATGAACAATACGGCAGATCGATTAGAGCAACACCTTCGTAGATATTTTTAGCTGTATAATTGTATATGGAGCACATGCACATCGTAAAATAGGTTCTTTATCAGCCACTGGTGGCGCTTCATATACAATGCCGGCCATATACCTACATTAAAATAAATATGTATAAGAGTACAAATGGCGAACTTATATCTCCTAGCCTACCATTGGGATAACAACGTTTGGTGAGCAGTTCTAAAAAAGTTACACAATTATTAGCGCTAAGAGCATAAGTTACCGTTTTCCTATTTTGTTGCCAACTTTATATACATATATAATTCAATTATTGATTGCTTATTTTTAATTAAGGTTTCATAGATTGCGGGCTTTCTTAATTACGCGAAATAATTAATATAAATATTGATAATCCTTCAAAACAATGGTAACAAATTAGGCGAATTAAGCAGTCATTTTGTCAATCTGTCTTAATTGTGTACAAAGTTTTTGAGAACTGCTCTCGTACAGAAAACTTATATATCATATATTTTACCTTGACTCATGTACCATCCGGAACCGTTATCAAAAGCTTTTAAACACTGGTTATAAAGACGACACTTTACATAAACAAGTAACAACCAAGCAATATGAAAAAATCTTGTTTTATAGTTAGCCTCGTGTAAGTCAAAAATAACGACAGAGACTATATCTACAGGCATTTTAATGGTTCTACATTTTATGTTGCCAAAATCATTGTTCTAGTGACTCATTCTAAATGTCACGTTCAAGATTACGTGGCCTGAATCTCGTCAAAGAATTGCAAATACCGTGAGGTGTAGCCTTATTCAAAAATAACATTTCGAACTAATATAATATAAGGTAAAAGTACAAGTGCGTGACACGTAAAACGAAAAATATTTATTTGATTCAGGATATTTTGCTCATATATAAATCTACATAAAATATTATCATGTCTTTTGGAGAGAGGCTTGTAAGTTTTGTTAAATTGTATTTATTTTATATGGTGACAATATCGATATTTCTCAAAATTACAAATTTTCTTAGTCAACTCGAAAGTACGAATAAGTGTCAGGTGCTTTTACTGGCCGTCCCAATCCCAATAGATGACACCTCGGTACAAGTTTAAATGTCTTCATAAGCCTGATACTCATGATTATTTTCATATTTTTCGGACTGATCAAAAGTTATAGGGGCACAATTTTTTTATTCGAAAACGAGTTTCTCCAAAAGCAGTGGATTTAAGAGACCTATTCAATTATACCACACGCAATAGGATTTCAGTTTAAAAAATATCATTCCAGATCCTGTTTTACATGTAGTAGCTGTAGGGGATCTACCAGAAAAAAATATTAATATGTATACTTACCTATACCAAATTGTTAATTTCTAGTAACTACTCGTACCTACTAACGGTCACTGAGTTATGCTGCGGACAGACAGACGGACATCGTGAAACTATAAGTTCCTAGTTTACTACGGAAGCCTAAAAACGTAATTTGGAATGTGCTACTTTTTATATTTCCTTTTTTTATCTTATTGAACTACGCAAATTAGGCACAGCAACGGTCGTAGAAGGCGTGTAATTTTTACGTTTCCTCCCATTCGTGTTTTGGATTGTAACCCAATTGTGATTCGAAAGATTCTATAGGCCATATATTTTTGAAAAACATAATTTAATGAAACTAAAAACAAGGAGTTTCTCAATCGTCAATTGATCTGATGACGTATACGAGCTGTTAACTTTTGATCACCCAGTGGACACTTTTTGTTTTTCCGACTGGCGCTGACCCCAACAATGAATTTACATTGTCATTTTACGTTTTCCATTGCACATTTGAGAATAAAGCCCTTGTGATTTTGCAAATGCCATGGTTTGCATTTAGATTTAAATGCCTAAACGATTTAGCATAAAGCTCTGCCATCAACCGTATAATGGTCACATTGACTTTAGTGTGAATAAGTACAATAATAGCAAAAAGGCGACAATATAAGTTCAAAGTTGTAGGCAATAGTATAATCCAGTTATATGTACGGATCTGGAATTCCTAGCAAAAAATGGGTTCAGTATCAGTATGGCTTACGAGATAAATAAATAAATAAATATCTTGGGACATCTTACACAAATCGACCTAGACCCACGGTAAGCTCAATTAAGGCGTGTGATGTGGGTACCAGGCGACGATATATATAATAGATAGATACATATAGATACTTAAATACATAGACAGCCATGACCAAGGAACAAACATTTGTGATAAATAAATACACAAAGAATGCCCTCGACGGGATTCGAACCCGGAACTTGTACTTATATGTAGATGTCTTGTAGATTATAGTTAAGTCAGCGTACCACGTATGTTTGTACCTATTTACTCCATTTTACGGTATAATTAAATTCGAATTTTGATTTAGTCCGCTTACAGTCCTACATAACATACCACTCACGACTCTGATTTGGGTGCTGGGGGTGTTTTTTTTACATTAAAGATTGCACTCCATAATATTTCGAAACGATTTTGTTAGCAATCACACAATCAGTGAATTAATTTTGTCCGCTCGAATACTCTTAGCGTTCACAGATTGTACATAGTATAAGACTTTAATCTGGTTTGAATGAAACACAATACAAATCGAAGGGTTAGTTCGTGGCATGCGAATAATATTCAATGTACCTATATAGGTACAATATTTTTGACGATAGCGTCACGTGTTTGGTTCAAAAACAAAATTATTTTAAAGATGACTTTTCCGGCTGTGCCCATCAGAAGGCTAATATGCTAGTATTGGTAGTAAGTATTTTGTTTCCATAACAATACAAATATTTTATTTAACACGGTCTTTTGTTTCTTCTCAAGTCTTCTGTTGGTAGTTTTGCATAAATAACGTGTCACCATCATAGCTGGTTGGTCATTGGTACCTATTTAAAGCAGTCTGCTAAAAAAACCTAAAACTTCTAAACATGCGTTTTCAAAACCTTTCCCTTACTTGCTTCAAATCTCTGTGACAACTATTTTTTATTCAGTACTAGTGACCCGCGCCGGTTTCGCACGGCTACAATACTGATACAAAAACAGCTTCAAAATCCGTTGCTAAGTTTCAAAGATTTAAGCATACATAGGTACGGACTACGGACAGACAGCGACAACACTTTGTTTTATACGATGTAAGTAGTGATTATGTATGTCCGCGTGTGTGTACGACAAGTCAGGATTGGAGCATTAACGTGTATTGTTTTGTGTAGTCTACCTCCATTTTTCACACCTTGCTATTGAATACTTTGATACATATTTATGACTTTGACTAAACGATAAACCATATCAATAGTTCGTTGCATCAAGACTTGCCAATTTAAATACCTCATCGATGTGCGAAAAATAAGTACACACATGACGCTACGTTGACGCAATACTTCTTAAGACAGCAAGTCAGGCATTTTATTCTTTGATTGGTAGTGGTGACTACGCAAGTCATTAAAAATATGCCAAATCCAGTTATTAAAGCTAGTCGTTTTTATTATGTTATGACCTTACACCGGTCGTTGGCAGATAGTAAAGCTCGACGTCATGAACCTCCAAATATAATGATTATCTCAAGCGTTTCCAGGATAAACATTACAATTGTGTCCGCAAAAACAGAATCGGCAGCTACAGAGATACATATTTATAGTTATAAATCATTTGCAAATAAGTTCAGGCGCCAGAAGATGGACATTTGAGTTTTTTGCTTACAAAATATATGTTAATTTATTTCGTACCGTGCAAGGTTATTGACACAGTTGCGTCTAAAAGTCTAAAAGACAGAACTACTTTTGAATTACAAAACTTTAGGCGCCTCCTATGACACGATATTTTTTTTGTCTTTTTATTTGTTTCGTAACGGAAATCCACAAATCATGTTTACATATTATACATACACGCATAATTAATCTCAATGCTATAAAGTAATAAATCACACCTTCAAAATGAATACATATGAGCGGTGATTCGGCTGACATTTTCGGGCTAGTTCATTATGTTGACTCACTTCTATAACTTTAAAATTAGACGATTTCTCATGCAATCAATTAGTCTAATGTTTTCTATTACATCATTCTGACATACAAGTTCATGTCGGGGTAATTATTATTGCGTTACACAAGCCTATCGCGGGATATATCTCAGGTAGATGTTACATTGTGCGTCGTGGTATGACGTCTAGGTAGATTCGATAGCCTGGGTAACGTTGAATTCGTACAGATAATTAGTGGACTCTTGGCAAGCAGGACGTGTTAATGAAGTCGCTAATTAACTAATTCGCCAGCGGATATGGATTTGTTCCGCCCGAACCGTGTCGTGAGTTAACTTCATTCTTATTCAAGTTTCGTTTGTCATTTGGTTTTGATTGTGTCTTGTATACCGGCAAGTAATATATCACCTTCGTGTTGCTTTTAAGATTTTTAAATCAGTTTAAATATGGAGGGTAGATGGGTGTGTATTTTTTTGGATATACGTGAATTCAAATTATGTAGGTACATTTAAAATGTAAATACATGTGAAATGGCGATTTATAAAAAACATTTTCGATTTTCGTGCCAATGCTGTACAAAATTATAAGTGTTCATTCGTCTTTGAATCCTTTAAGAAGTTTTTATAGTTATTGTAGTGATATATTTTCTACTAAATTTAGTTCTTTCAGTCCTTTGCGTGTAGCTAAATACCCAAGTACTTTACCTGTCGAAACTTTAATAATTAGCAGAAATCTACCGCTAAATATCTTGCTTTTTTATTTCTTAGCCCATTAAAAGTTTAATACATAACCAAGGTCAAGATTTTTACGACATTGTGGAAGTTTTAAGTCGATTTTAGTATTAAGTCCATTATAAAATCATTAAATAAGTACCTCAATGTATTGCTTACAATACTACGCATCTTATAAACAAATTAACGCAATTGGGTACTTTGGTGAGGAGTGGGCAGGTATATGAACGTAACACACTTAACTGCGGTACGGGGCCCATGCAACCCCGTATGTTCCTAGGTACGGTTAATTGCCGCAGCAAGGGTGTTAAGTAAATGTTCGACGAATACTGTAGGATTTCTAGATTTGAAAATTTATTACCTTAATTTATTACCTATGTGGTAAATTATTCATCATCATTATCTTTTTTTTATGTGCTGGATATAAGAAATCTCAGATGACATATTGATCCATAATTTGTACTTTTTCATGGGGGATTAGTGCCGTAATTGCCACGCTTGGCAGGTGGGTTGACGATGGCAATCTTATTTATACACTACCTAGTATACCTATACTTTTATTTTATAACTTACGTACTATACTAGGTAGGCTACCTAGGTAGGTACTCAAAAGAAAATAAGGGCCATCTCGCGACTGCTATTTATGTGCAGAATTGCTAAGTTATAATTATAAAATAAAAGTCTTCTTTGAGCAAAATATGATATTAGGTTAAGGTACCTAGATTCCCTTCGTGTCCCATAGTTTTGAGACGCCGTATATATGTCCTTAGTTACACTGGTTACACCATAGTGTAGGACTAGGGTTATTTACGGACATACTCAGAACCGGGTAAATTATTATTGGACTAGACATGCCTGAGACTTTGCGTGGAATTTATTTTTTGGGTATTTTTCGGGTGGTGCAGGTCCGGTCATTGTGGCAATCTTTGGGGAAGCCCTATGTTCAGCAGTGGACGTCTTTCGGTGATGATCAGGGATCGGACAAATGTGCGTCATTGTTCGCAATAATATGGACATGGCACCAAATTTGATTGAATGAATAATTAAACGAATAATTTCTTGAAATTAGATTTTGAAGCTTTGAGGGGTCTATTCACAAAGATTTTCATAGTTACCGATGTCAAAAAGGTAATTTTTTGAAAATGATTAATTTAATAATTATTCAATCAACTTTGGAGTCATGTCCATACCATTGCGAACAACGACGCAGATTTGTCCGATCTCTGGTGATGATGTACATAAATAATATCCAATTCCAAAACGTATGTGCTTGTGAGTACCATGAGCTCTCGACGTTATTTCAAATTTCAACTTTTATTTACTTTCTGTTCATCCCACTCGTATTCTCATATTGATGTGATCGAGAGGAATATAAAGTTTAGCTATGCAGTTAAATCAGCTCATAGTAAATCAATATCCTTATAATACCTAATTCAGATAATTAATAATCATCTATTTTTTTTTCAGATTCTATGGACAGCTCTCTCCGTGGCTCTGGGATACGAGCTTCAAGGACAGATCATCAGAGGCGTGCCATGCGTGAAACGGAACTACCAGCTGTATTGTCCTACGGCTGGCAACACCTATCCCTTGTAAGTAAACCTACGTGCAGCATTCATATTACATTACAATACTCTTTGCGTGGAGCATATCGTCGAGGATAGTGCAATACCGTGTAACCACAGATAAAATATAGGGAAGATTCCGTGTATTAAGACATACATGAACAAACTATTGTCATCCTTCACCCCATCTCAAGACGTATTCCATAAGGAAAAAGAGACAAATAAAGTAGCTCTACTTGGTCGTGAACTCCATCAACGACTCCATTTTCTTGAACAATGCTACCAACCTGACTAGATAAAATGTCATTACTATTAGTGATGTCCAGTCTTCAATCGTATACTTTTATCGTCAATAATAATATTTTTACCAAATTAGGTAGCGAATACAGTAGGAATAAACCTTATTTCCTACTCAAAATCACGATCTTCTTCGATCGTGATTTCAAAATCTACATTTTAGGATAAAAATAAAATCACAAAGTTAACGAAATATTTTCTTTAATTAAAATGTCATAATGAGGGTTTCCTAAAACGTATGCCACTAGTTGGCGCCACTTAGCCGTAAGGTCCCGCTAAGAAACACAATTATCTAGCCCCAAAGAAAGACTAAGTAAATGTTTTTTTTTTTAATAAAGTTTAAATTTTTTTATGTATTTTTTTTAACTCATACAAAATATTTAAACCAGAAACTATAAACATAGAATTTAGACAAGTTTCTGGACCTGCTCCCGCCCTGGTGATTTCAGAAAACTCTCATTATAACATGTTTTATGGACTTATCATTCCTTAAAGCATACCTAACAATTTTGGTATGATGGCTTCTTTATAATTAAATTAATCAGTCTACACAAGTATCCTATGCTCGTTAAGTAATACGTTAAGTAGTACTATGCTCGTTGACCTCAGTAAAGCCTCCGAGCGAGTTGGTCTTAGGATGAACATGGATAAGACGAAAATCATGTCGAATTCCCATGTAGCACCAACTCCCGTAATAATCGGAGACTTTACACTCGAAGTTGTAGACGAATATATATACCTAGGGCAAACTATTCAGTTAGGTAGGTCCAACTTCGAGAAAGAGGTCAATCGTCGAATCCGACTCGGTTGGGCAGCGTTCGGGAAGCTACGACACATATTTTCGTCCAATATTCCGCAGTGTTTGAAGACGAAAGTCTTTAATCAATGTGTGTTGCCAGTGATGACATACGGTACTGAAACGTGGCCGCTTACAATGGGCCTCATAAGAAGGCTCAAAGTCACCCAAAGGGCAATGGAGAGGGCTATGCTAGGAGTCTCTCTGCGTGATCGGATTAAAAATGAGACCATCCGCAGCAGAACCAAAGTAACCGAAATAGCTCTCCGAATCGCTAAACTGAAGTGGCAGTGGGCGGGGCACATTGCGCGTAGAACCGATGGCCGTTGGGGCGGGAAGGTTCTTGAGTGGCGGCCACGTACCGGAAGGCGTAGCGTGGGTAGGCCCCCCACAAGGTGGACCGATGACCTGGTGAAGGTCGCAGGAGTCCGCTGGATGCGGGTGGCGCAGGACCGGTCATTGTGGCAATCTTTGGAGGAGGCCTATGTTCAGCAGTGGACGTCTTTCGGCTGATATGATGATGATGATGATGATGACACAAGTATCACATGAGCGTCATTATTAAACTAAACTTAATTTACTTGCTGGTTGACATGACATTGGATGATTACCAAATATGGTGGGTAGTACGTCAGAATGTAATCACTTATGCGCGTACCCTTGCCTGAAACAACAGCTTAAAATTGTGCGGAGCATATTTTTGAATATTCTTTAGGGTACCAGTCGTCTGCCTTTTTGATATTTTTGACCCATAATAGCCTTTGTTCAGTGTCCAGTGGAAACCTGTTGGACATTAAAAACATCGATTCATTTTTGAGTTGACTATCAATACATTTATCGATATCACGATCGGTCTCTTAAGTACCACACTATGCGATACAAATGTTTGAATCCCACTATTTATAATTACATTACGAATGTAAATACAAATGGTTTAATCACAAAACTACACATATGTATCCGACAACAAATATTGAATAAGATTTTCAGTTACTTTTACCTTAATAAGGTTCGAAATCTTAAAATTCAAGTCAAAACTAAATTGCCGGTGAAACGTAATGTCTTTATTTTGTTCATTCAGGTAACCCTGGCGGTTTTTACACCCTGGAACCACACAAGTCATCACTTTTATCACATTCCGTGTACTTATCGAACAGAAATATACATGAAAAGCTTTATTTTAATCACTTTTACTATTTGCGGTTTAGGTGCACTAGTATAGCCAAACAAACATCGTTGACAGGCATTGCCGGCGTCACCCACAGATAAAATAGACTCGGTCTATCAATTTTATATGTCTATGCGTGTAACTACTAAAGCAGATAAGAGTTCAAATATCAAACAATTGACCAATTAATTGACACTCAAATGAGGGTTTTCGATAATTTTTCTACCACCAGGGCGGCGCTTCGTACGCACCTGGTCTCGACAGCTGTCAGATTCATACTATTCATAGGCACCTGGGCCTAAAATATTGAAATTCTATTTTATTTGGAAGAGAATTGATTTTGTAATGGATTACGACTAATACATGGTCGTCGAACTGAAGATTGAACTCTAAAACAGGCGCTCAAAGTCACTGGTATTAAAAATAATTACTATAACTTTGTTAGTTTCATGAGAATTGACTTGGAACTATTTTATTTATTTATTTTAGGTAACAATATGCCTAAAGTAATGGTTTTCAGAATAAATAAACCTAATAAATATGTTGAAAATTAAATGCGCGTATTTATTTTGACAGTTCGTTAAAGGGTCGGCTCAGTGCTGCCATCTCACCTCCCCATAGCGGCAGAAAAAGTATCAAAAACCCTCATTGACTTAGTTACGCGGTATCGCACTATCCCCGACGTTATCGCGAACATCTTAAAGGCACTCCACACTCGCGAGCGAATCGCTGCGCGAAGCCTCGAACGCGAGTGTTAGATCGATAGTTTCACGAGTATATATGGATTTACTGGACAGATAGTTCCAATTTTTTTTTTTGCGGTAGCTATGGACAATATGGTCTCTCTCTGTTCTCGTGGCGTGGCTCTGTAAAAGCCCGGCCACGACATTGGTCTAAGGCGACCGGCTTAGCGGAAAACCATACGTGCGAGAGGGAGTTCCCATATCGGCATCCCGCTCCAACTCATGGATTCGCTCGCCGCCGGTCGCCTTAGACCAATGTCGTGGCCGGCCCTTAAGCTTACCATGCTTAATGAGTTTAACTGTATCCAGCCAGCGTGAAATATTTTTTGCCCATCTCAATAATACTCTGGTAGAGGTGCGAGCAAGGGGGACATAAAGTAAGTTACGCCATTAACACGGTTAAGTTCACGTCGCCAACTTATGCTAAGGACTTTTTAGTCCTTGTTGCACGTACAGTCACCATCAGAATCGGAGCGGCCGGGATCCTGACAAATATTTGCACCGGCCCGGGCTGTATTGTCATGGCGTTAGAGTTCGAGTTGGTCAGATATTTTTGAGCACCGTGGCCGCTTCGATATATCTGATGGCGTCTGTACCTCGCGCCACCTTCAGAATTCTTTACTCAATGAATGGCAGGCATCGTAATCGTTCGACGCGGGTTTTTTCGGTGACGATTCAAAACGTGTTTAGTGTAAAATATTCGATACCTACTACTCAAAAATAATTACATCGTCTGTGATCTGGTTATGATAATGGTCTGGAATTTTACTGTCGATGAGTCTATTGCCTATTAATATCCTTCAATTACAGTGCATTTCTTTAGGTACGTCAATCAGTCCTATATTACTTTTCAGGACCATAATAAGTCCGTCTTTTGTACAACTGTATTTTTCTTTTGTGCAATAAAGATTCAATGAGGGTTTTCTCGAACACACATGCCACTAGTTGGCGCCACTTAGCCGTAAGGGCCCGCTAAGAAACACAATTATTTAGCTCCAAAAAAAACTAACCAGAAGGTATTTTTATTTATTTATATAATTTTATTAACTCGTACAAACCATTTAAACACGAAACTATAGGCGCTCTGAAAATTTAGACAAGTTTCTGGACCTGACGCCTCAGTGCTGCCGCCCTGGTGAACGCCATTTCAGAAAACCCTCATTAAATATCGGAAAAAATATTAAGATCACATTTTCTCATACATGATAACGAAAAAAAAGTCCGTAAACACGATGGATCTCTTAAGAGTCTCCAGTTTTCCAGCAGCATGGAATCAGATAGTTGCCCTCACTTACACACACTGACATTTCCACCCATGCGTAGATACTTAAATTAATATTACAATCATAAAAATTGTGATAAAAACACAAAAAATTGCCCTGGATTCGAACACTGAACCTCCATATTTAAATATTTATCACACGGGTTACTCACGTAATTTAAGTCGATAATTGCTCGACATGTTAAATGCCCGTGTGATAAATATTTAAATATGTTTGAGTCTCACGTTAGTTATAATTCTAAAACTGAACCTCCATCTTCATAGGCACAGTCATCGTCATTTAAGCCACTTTTCAACTTATCTGGTCCTCTGTTTCTAAGGTACACTTTCTCATTCCAGAAACAAAATCGAGGAGTTCATAGACGAGAACAAGGCACTGATAAAACGGATGTACGGGTCGTTCGCGACCCCTGGCGGCAGCCGCGTGCGCCGCGCGCCAGGGGTGCCGGATATGCACGCAGGCGACTCCTACTTCCGTCATGTTAGACAGGCGTCCAACACTAACTTGCCAGATCCACAGTCGGTGAATAATACTGGCCGGTAAGTTCCCATACTAAACCCCTCTTTTTGCACCAAATAAGAATAAAGGGGTTATTCCCACCTGTTACCACCAACTTGACACCAGTGGTAACAACTGGGATTTTTTTTCCCACCACTGGGATTTTTTTCCACTAGTTACCACTAAAATATTTGGTTAGTTACTAAAATAATTAGTTTGGTGGTAACAGTTGGGAATTTTAATTCCCAGTTGTTCCCAGTGGCAACAGGTGGGAAAAAATCCCAGTTGTTACCACGTGTCAAGTTGGTGGTAACAGGTGGGAATAACCCGAATAAAGTCTTGAATACTGAACTCTCTGGAATTAGGATTCGAATACAGAATATGATCAGTTTAAGAAATTGATCAATTTAAGTTAAGTATTCTTTATTGTATAAATTTTCAGAGTGGACTCCTGCCAGAGCAAAACTGAGATCATGACGCCTTACTGGGCCCTCAACTCTGCAAGAAAGCTACGAGCTATCGTCAACACAATGCACTTTGAGCAAGCTATACATCAAGAAGTATGCAGGTAACTCAATTTATAAGCATTCTTGCTATAGGCAATATTCATAAATGAAAACCTAAAAATTACTGACTCCTGGGCCCTATCTCTGAAAAACTTGTAGCTTGTAATACAAGCGGAA
>JALPQI010020279.1:0-20797 GCA_025490895.1 Thaumatotibia leucotreta
ACTATTTGCTAAGCTCTGAAATGGAATTCGAGATCAAAAATGTAAACAATCTATGACAATGACATGACGTTATAAAGTCAATGTTAAAGTGATATTCCAGGAGTATAAAACCTTTTATTTTTTAACACCTTTATAAAGTAACGTCGCATTTTGAGATGGGTTATTTATTTTATTTTATTTATTTGCACACTTACAAAATATACTTACAGGTGGTAAACCTAAGACAATGCTTGATGTTTAGGTGTAGATACGCGAAAGTCAAAGTTTGTTCGATACACAAGTATCACAATCATTAACATGTTTTTGGAATTGACTAAAAAAACATACGGCTGAGTGTCCACGGTTCCTGATTACAAAAATAATACTTACCTAGAAAATTTGCTAGAATGATGTAAATAATCAACATAATCAATGTTTGAAAACCAATGTCGTGTAAGTCGTGTTACTTTTTAATCTTTAGGTTAGTCGGGGAACGAATTCCAGTCTTCATCTATAGTTATAAATCCAAAAAATCCAAAAAACCAATAAAAATATTCGAATCCATAAAATTAAAATAATTGATTTGTAGGTAAAAATACTAAAGTCTGTATTCATGTACTTTGTAATGCTAAATTTTAGGAGTTTTTATGAATTCATAAAATAGTCATTTGGAGCACCATCTTTTTAGGGTTCCGTAGCCAAAATGGCAAAAACGGAACCCTTATAGATTCGTCATGTCCGTCTGTCAGTCTGTCCGTCTGTCACAGCCGATTTACTCGGAAACTATAAATGCTACAGTAACGAAATTTGGTGAGAATATGTGTTGTATAAACCGCTACAGGATTATGATACTAAATTGTAAAAAAAACCATTAGAGTGGGGGCCCTCCATACATGTAACTGAGGGATAGAATTTTTTTTTTAGTTTTACATAAGCGTGTGGGTTATTAATAGAAAGGTCTTTGAAAATGATATGAAGGTTTATACATCACATTTTTATTTAAGCAAATCGTTTTCGAGATATCACCTCTCAAAGTCTGAAAAATGTGTCCCCCCCCTCTATTTTTTAAACTACGCGATATAAAATTCTGACAAAAATATATGTTATACACATTAATAAACTCTATCAACGATTTTTGGTTTGATTAAATTATCTCCTATAGTTTTTGAGGTAGGTTGATTTAAATGTATTTTTTTAATAATAAATTGATAATGGTACGGAACCCTTTGCGCGCGAGTCCGACTCGCACTTGGCCGGTTTTATTTTGATTTTTTTCAGTACATTGTTATAACTGCGAACCAAATGTTTAAAACTTCTTATCATTACCAGTACTATAAACCAAACACCCTACATTTTATTAAAACTAGAGAAATATATAATTAAAAAAATAATGTATCATATTTAAAATTAGTAAAAGATTTAAAAACGATATGTACCGTCAGTGACTGTAAATGCGCATTCTTTTTAAGTATTCGATTTCAGATCTTAGATATACGCGGTACGAGTAGTATACCCAGCGCTGATTTTCAGACGGGTCCCTTCCTACACTACAGTTTACGAAATTTGTTCGTTACACAAGACGTGATTCGTCGAAATTCGTTGATTTCGTAGAGTGGGGCATAGAATGAGCGAATGCTCGTTTGGTCTAAATGCACCTTCATGTAATTTGTTTTGATTAAGACCTTAACTTTGTATAATTGTTGTATATAATAAATATTTTATTTGTTAATTAATTTATTTATTGTATTGTATATTTTATTGTAATGAAATGATTTAATGTATGTTTACCATGTTATTGACGGAAATAAAATAATAATAAATAAATAAATATCTTGTGACATCTTACACAAATCGACCTAGTCCCACGGTAAGCACAATTAAGGCTTGTGTTGTGGGTACCAAGCGACGATATATATACTTGTAATAGATAGATACATATAGATACTTAAATACATAAACAGCCATGACCAAGGAACAAATGTTTGTGATAAATAAATACACAAATAATGCCCTCGCCGGCATTTGAACCCGGAACCTCCGGCTTCGTAGGCAGGGTCACTACACTACCAACTGACTACGGAGGCTGATTAATACCAATAAATGTCTTGTCTTAACTATGTACAAATTTCTTGCAATCGACCCAATAGCTAAGGCTTTCGTCCAGAAGTGGACTGATATAGGTCGATAGTGAGCACATGTCATGATGTAAACAGTACAATACAATAGTCAGCGTCAGCTTGGGCAGGTGCTTATAATGCCAACGGCCGTACACTTGCGGACAGTATGAGAGACCAATTTAAGGAGTGCAAAGGTACGCCGCGTGGTGACGGCAGTAAGAATACATTTGTCACCGCCCCAACTCTTCTCACAGGATGTCGTAGGAGTCGACTAAGAGATTGAAGTGTCACTGACCATTCATTTATTAACCATTGAAGATGGGCAGCGGCGTCATCACAATGGACATATTACTGTGATCGCCAACCCGTTTGCCCAGCGTGGTCAATATGGGCTTTACGTCACGATGTGTTCACGCATAGTAGTTGTTCGGAGAGGCCTACGTTCACCTGAGCAGTGGATTGTACGCGATGAGATGCCGCTACTTTATTAACGCGCATATCATGGCAGGGCTACAGTTTGTGTGCGGATCACATGAACCCATGAAGTTTATACGCCAAATGGTACAAAATCATACTTCTTGCATTATCGTACTATTTAAAAATCATAGTAGTGTTATAGTTTAAAAACACAAATCAAAAATATATAGTCCAAAATTATGTGGTTGTACAAAAAATATAAAGAATAATTCGTTTGAATATTATAAGTACACATTTTTATTTTGTGTGTTTTATACAAAGATATTAAAATAATGCTATGGACTAAAGCACAAAATAATATATTTACTAATCGAAAGCGCTTAAATTGTCCTGCACTGTATTCGCCACCTGTCTCCATTGAAAGTGTATTCTTCGACCAAACGTCTTAGTTCATTCGACCACAGCTTGCCACGCTTATCGCTTTGTTCCACATCCATTGCTACTTTACTATTAATGTTAAAAAATAAGTAAAATAAACTTGTTTGCAGAGCAGCAATGGATGGAATATGTTTCGAAAGATAGTTATCGGTTTTGTAATTTGGTTCGAGGTGCGGTTTTGTTGATTCGTTGTAAGGAACTTTTAATGATCGCCTTATGGTGTAGTTAATATTCACTTTAATTTTTATGGAGAAAGGCAATTTCTACGCATTGACGACTTGTAGTCTAGCCCCCCTTTATAGGATTTTTTCACTGTTGAACAAAACTGTTGCTAAGGTTTAACGATGTATAGAATACAAATACGTACGTAATAACTATTTTTCATCACACTTGCTGTCTAAGCTCGCCATTGCTTGCGTGCGTAGCGGGAGTAATAGAAAAGTGAAATTCCCTAGGGAGTAATAGAAATTTCAGTACATGATTCAATAATATTATGTCTTAAAACTTATTTTTTTGTCGGCAAGTGTGATGAAAAACATTGTATGCATCACGGTCGGTAAGCAGAATACTAACTCGAGTCATAAAAGCCCTCCGCCTGACGGCGTCGGGCTTCTAACACTCTCGTTAGTAATTCCGTACTTACCTCCCTTGATGCACAATGTACTATTTTCATCACACTTGCTGCCTAAGCGCGCCATTGTTTGCGCGCGCAGCGGGAGTAATAGAAAAGTGAAATTCCCTAGGGAGTAATAGAAATGTCAGTACGTCATTTAATAATGTTATTTCTTAAAACTTATTTTTTTGTCAGCAAGTGTGATGAAAAACATTGTATGCATCACGGTCGGTAAGCGGAATACTAACTCGAGTCATAAAAGCCCTCCGCCTAACGGCGTCGGGCTTCTAACACTCTCGTTGGTGAATTCGTACTTACCTCCCTTGATGCACAATATACTATTAACTAGTACAGATGGTGCCTGTTTTAGGCTCTAGTGCGAGAAGTGTGTCATTTTACGTCAGGTCCAAAACTTCGGAGGGCCATCTGCACTAAAAAAACGTCGTACGAGACACGTGCAAAAACGAAATTCGAAACGAGTGGCGATGTTTTTAAACACGGCCGATAGAGAGTGTTTTAAATCGACACGAGTTAGAGCTTGTCCATCAATCAGTTCAGGATTTCACATCTGGTTATGTTTTAAAAGAAGTATGCTGTTCAGCAGAAAGTAACAAAAAATTACACGTAATTTGTCCGATGACCCCCCCTCCCCTATGGTGATAATTGGTGATTTTTTGTTGACCCCCCCCTCCCCCTATACAGTATGACGTGATTAATGGACAAGCCCTTACGAATTTCATGTTTTTCGCACTTGTGTCGTAATGTACTATTTTGTCAAAAACTTCTTTACAAATAATAAATTTTGTCAAAATCCTCAAATTTTATTTCAGTGTTATTATGATCTAATTATGTAACGCCCGTACAATCTTTATAGTGTAATTAATCGTAGTATAAAGCGTTCGTGGGAGCGTCCCACAGCGGGCAGTCACTGTGACCGGGGTGGGTCGGATAACATGGCTAAGACGGTATACAGGGCGATGTTTAATGGGAAGATGTATAAAATGTATGCTGGACACAAATTCATTGAATGTAACACACAAAGACACATTCACATACTCCCTTGCCTCCAAAAATAGTAGATTGTGTCACAAGCGAGCAAAATGGTATATTTCCGGGGTGGGCGTATATTGAATCCTGAATGGAGCGACGGATTCCACAATTGAATCCCGACAGTAGGGAGACTAGGGAGGGATTCTAAAGTGGAATCCTGAGCGTAATGAAGGATTCAAGCGTTAACGCCCAAGACGAAATAATTTTAATACCGTGTGACATATATCAATTATGAACGTACTGTTTATTTTCATATTTCATTGTAATTTTTTAGGCTGGCAATAGAAAGTCCTTGAACAGAAAAGTGCCAATTTGATCCCTCCTAGCAGAAAAGACCCGTATTCGAATAGGTGGTGTAAAAAGTATATTACTACCTTTACTCTTAGAATAAATGTTTTATTATAGACTTCTAGTTTCACGTTTTTGATTTGTGTTCAACCTCTTAGTTTCGTATAAAACAGCATTTATAAAATAATCAATATCATCAGTAATAGCTATATTCATAGTACGATTAGTTTAAATTATTATAAATAGTAATACTTTCGATATACCGAATAAAAAACATATAAAAATACACAAAAAATATAAAAACGTATTAACAAAATCGCGTTGATAGTTATAACTTTATAAGTATTTTTTATGAAAAGCGTTATTAAGGGAGTAAGCTTGTAAATAACGTTTACAAGATTACCCCCTTATTCATAAACGTCTTCTAACTTAGCAAGCCACTAAGTATTGTTTGTCCCTTTCGATCTTATCAATATCTCTATGAGACTGAAAGGAACAAACTATACTTAGCGGCTTGCTAATTAAGTTAGCAGACGCTTATGAATAAATAGTGTCTTAACAGATTCTATTTCATGTTTGAGGTTCCTTTCTCAAAAGTATGTAATACGTTCTAATGCGTCCAAATACATAGTTAATACGAGAGGCCTACGTCCAGCAGTGGACTTATAAAAGCTGATGATTTATGTACTTAATATTTTTAGTACAGATTGTGCCTTTTTAGGCTCTAGTGCGAGAAGTGTGTCATTTTACGTCAGGTCCAAAACTTCCGAGGGCCATCTGCACTAAAAAACGTCGTACGAGACACGTGCAAAAACGAAATTCGTAGCTCGTGTCGATTTCAAACACTCTCTATAGGTCGTGTTTTAAAACATCGCCACTCGTTTTTCGCACTTGTGTCGTAATGTTTTATTTTTACTTCCAATGTTATAAAAATAGAAAAATCTCAATCAGAAAATTGAGGTGTTTGCTTCCAAGCACTATTACTCTTAACCTTTTATTGCTTTTACGTAATGCAATAAATAATTTATCATATTTCCCTGTACCATAAATTCTTCGTTTTAAAAATACACGATTTTCCGATATGAAGTCGTAAGTGATAAATGCGCTGCACATTTCTGGCATTATTTACTGCAGGCGGTTTTGATTTATTTTAATGACTGAATTATTTTACTCCCTCCAAAAAAAAAATTCAATTATTCTCGAAAGCACGTTAACAATCAATCGATTATTTTTGAGAAACATTTGTCACCACCCCAACTCCTCCTGCGGGTGTCGTAAGAGACGACTAAGGGATTGAAGTGATCATTATTTGATAAAAGATTGATGATGGGCAGCAGCGTCATCATAGTGGACACATTACTGCTATCGCCAATCCGCTTGCCCAGCGTGGCGATTATGGGTATTTACCTCCTAATGCAACTATACGTATAGTAGACAGGAGAGGTATACGTCCAGCAGTGGACTATCATAGGCTAATGATGTGGTGTGATGTGAATCAATTATTAAGATTAATTGGGAAGTTAATTTCGGTTGCAGTATATCTTTTACAACTTAATTTATAAATTAATACAAACTTTCAGTAGATTTATCGAATAAAAAAAAAATCTAAGGCCATAAACATATATGCATTTAATTATTTAAAAGTTAATTTCGTTTTGAAGATACCTCCATTTGAAACTTTTTCATATATATTTTTATGAACTGTTAATACTCGTATTTATAATACATTCAAACTGACTCTTAAAAAGACAATAAGTTTATATACAAAGGCTACGCTTTTTTGTAAACATTAACTAAATTCTTACAAAAATTAAACATCACCCTGTATTGCTACACTTTTCAAGACACACACGCCACTAACTATCTCTGGATTTGAACCTATGAATAAATCCCATTCATGGTGCGTGGGACTTTAGTAATTACTCAACTATAAGGAGTTTAACAATAGACGAAAGGTTTACTACCACTGGCACCGATCAACAAATTGAACTTTATGTGTATACAAATAAGGTTCCAATTAATCGAGGTATTTAAGAAGAGGTGGGGAACATTTTTTAGTTGTGAGACAAGATTACGTTGATTTTAAGATCGTAAGACGGCCGTCGTTAAAATTTTGATGTTTCAAATTATGGCTGTTAATGCAATTTTACGTATTGGTTGAGATTTTGGAAGGTTAATGTATCATCGTCCTTGTATTTCAAGTTTCCGTGGCTACAATCCTTAGTGATTTTGCTTACTAAGAGGGTAGTTCCGGGTTTGAATCCCAGTCAGCGCATTTGTTTTCTTAACGAGTCTCTCTTACAATACAAAGGGTACATGGATTTAAAGTTTCACGATTATCACTCATATTTAATGACAAACGGGTTTTAATCGCGTAACACTTTGTTGAGTTTGCCTGCGACCACGGGTGTAACATCATGCCCGAAACGTCTGGGTAATATTATACGCAATTTTACGCGATTAAGACCCATTTGTCGCTAAAATACAACTAACAGGTGTTGAGGCCGTATGGTGACGGCAGTAAGAATAGATTTGTCACGACCCCAAATCCTCCCGTGGGTGTTGTAAGAGTCCGCTAAGATATTGAAGTGTCAAAGACTTGTTTATAGAAGTTTGATGATGGACAGTACCGTCATCACAGTGGACACGCTAGTATACTATTCGTGAGTTGAAAATTTAAAAAAGTAAACAAACCAGGCAAGGGGGAGAAGACCACCGCTCCGAATCGTTTCTGGTGCAGAGGTTGACCATAGCTATCTAACGCGGCAATACCGTGAGTGTTATGGGCATCTTTGCACCGGAAGTGCTAAGGAGCGGATATTGACGGGTATTTTTGCCATGTTTTTTTTATGTCCCTATATAATTTTTTTAGTTAATTAAGTTTACTTTAGATCTAGTTTTTTACTTCAATATTGTAAGTTAATTTATATTGTAACTTTTAATGTTTTACTTAAGTTATTAAATTATACATATTATAACAAACCTGAAAATTTGCATTATTCCATAATCACGCACTTTCAGAACACGGTCTTGTTTTTATCAGCAACTTAACCCCTGGAACGCCGCTGTCATAAATTTGATTGTTGATTGAATTATTATATCATCATCAGCCTATGTTAGTCCACTGCTGGACGTAGGCCTCTCCTATTAACTATGCGTATAGACGCATTAGGAGATAAATGCCCATAATCGCCACGCTGGGCAAGCGGGTTGGCGATCGCAGTAATGTGTCCACTGTGATGACGCTGCTGCCCATCATCAATCTTGTAGAATGGTCAGTGACACTTAAATCCCTTAGTCGACTCTTACGACACCCGCAGGAGGAGTTGGGTTGGGTTTGGTTGTATGGATCATACTTAAATTAAACGGATTCCTAATGACGTCAGTTTAAACTAATATTTAGCCCGCAAATAGGCCTTTCCCTTGCTTCGATTGAAATGTACAGTCAAAAGCACAATAAGTTGTATATTAGAATGCTCAGAACGTACGTTGTGCGTGACCTCACAAACGGCCCCAATGGATGACCAGCGCTGGGCTGTAATTACAGGCCCCAGCTTTATCCTGAATTGGGGACCGTTTTGTGGCAAACTTTGTTTCTTGTCCTTTTAAATGTGTATGTGTTTGTTTGTAAAGGTGCGTTCAAACTAAAAGAACATTCGCTGTTCTAACCTCCTACTCTACGAAATTCGATCGGTACACAAAACGTGATTGGTTGATTTCGTAGAACGGGCGCTAGAACAGCGAATGCTCTTTTGGTTTAAGCGCACCTTAAAGTGATGTCACAAATCAATATTTTTTCTTTCATTCAAAAGTATTAATTCAGTGCACGTTCATTCTGTGTAATAAGAACGTCGTAACCAGGTCATTCAATTCCGGGATTAATTATGCAATCACGGGATTTGACATTATAAAATCCCGTGAATGCATGCATTTGAATTCCGAATTGCATGCTTTAGGGCCCGTTTCTCAAAAGCTTGAAATTTAAATAAATAAATAAATATCTTGGGACATCTTACACAAATCGACCTAGTCCCAAGGTAAGCTCAATTAAGGCTTGTGATGTGGGCACCAGGCGACGATATATATAATAGATAGATACATATAGATACTTAAATACATAGACAGCCATGACCAAGGAACAAATATTTGTAATAAACAAACACACAAATAATGCCCTCGCCGGGATTCGAACCCAGAACCTCCAGCTTCGTAGGCAGGGTCACTACCAACTGGGCTACGGAGGCTGACTTGTAGTACAACTGGAAGTTTCTTTTTAACACCATTAATTAGATAAAGACTTCCACTTGTATTACAAGTTAGAAGCTTTTCAGAAGTAGGCCACAAGTCGTAACATATTTGTAAGAAGATTCTTTCAATACCTACATACTTTTGCATTTGTCTGTACTAAATACAAAACGGACTGTATAATTGTAAAATAAATGACTCTTTTAGCAGAAAAGATAGCCTTAACATGACAAAGCTTTCAAAATATAGATATTAGTACTTGAGCCAAAGGAACACTGGTTTCTATTTCACTATTGAATACGAACGAAGCCTGACCATTTATGACTCTTATTTCCATGAGCATAAAGCTCACGACTAGTTCAGTTGACAAGGAACAAGGAAACGCAAAACACGTCATCAACATCCCAGGAATGACCGGTAGTCTAATTGACGGAGCGGTGCCCGTACATTCTCGATGTTGAGCAAATTGAGTCGAGTTCTTAAGCCACTATACAAGGTACCCATGAGGAAAGGGAAAAATTCTAATAGCATATTCCTGAGACTAAAAGAAGCAAAAAATGTTAAATGAGTTTTGGTCAAATCTGAAAAAAAAAATTTTTTTAGTTTTTTTTTGATGTTTTGAATGCCTTATTACACAAAAAAGGATTTCATTAATGAAACTATCGCAAAAAATGCACTTTAGAGTTTTTTTTTTACATTTGCTAGGTAATTAAAGGTTTTTTTGTTCATTTGATGTCTGTCAATTAAGTGTGACAAGACTAAGACAACATGGTGACAAAATCGTTTCCTAAAATGCGTTTACATAGCGTAACGGTCTAAAACGGTTTTAAGAAAAAAACGATTTTTTTCTCTAAATAGACTGAATCCAGAAAACTTCACATGACATTTATAATTTCAAATTTGGACAGAAATCCGCTGTAGATTTTTTCCCTTACCTCATGGGCACATTGTATTTATTAAAACACCAGGGTACTTAGACAAGTTGCCAATCGCTAGCGCTTAGGCACTGGTCTCACCGCGAGCTACTAAGCTATGAACTATCAGCTATAAACACGAACAAAAGATACGCACTCCCCTGAAAATTAATGAGACACGGCGATACTCACCCGGCGGTGATAGCTGATAGCTGGGCGAGTATCGCCGTGTCTCTTTTATTTACACGGGAGCGCGTATCTTTTGTTCGTGTTTATAGCCCATAGTTCATAGCTTAGTAGCTCGCGGTGAGACCAGTGCCATAATCGTTAATCGTAATCAAAACAGAGAGGGAAAACTACGTTACGCTATTAAGCGTTAGCGATTGGCAACTTGGCTAAGCATCCAGCAGTCCAAGCCAAGGTGCTATTCTACAATCGTATACGATAGGCGATTAGTCTCAAATCTATGAGAATGTCAGCTTCGTACGAAAAGTCACGTGACCATTTCCATACATTATTACGGTCACGTGACTTATTGCTTATCGTATACGATTGCAGAATGGTAATAGTAGCCGTAACACGACATTACAAGTTGTATCGGTAAGTGGTAACGTTAGGTTTTACTCGATATTAGGTACGTAAAGCAGGCCATCACGCTCGCTCCAATATGTCAGTGCGAGCGCGATAGAATGCATTTGCTGTGTGCTTCAAACGCATATATGAGTCAACCAACTATAACCCAGTGCCGCCGACGCACATCTGAGGTCATACTAATTCATATTCATATCTTTATTGCATACATGTGTTTACAGTAGGTCTTATTAATATTTAACGTTACAACATGCACCCATCCGGGTATAGCAACACAGTAACTTAATCTAATCTAGCTTATCAAGCAAAAATTAATTCTAAATACGCTACATATACAATGTCAAAATAAATGTAAATTTTAATTATAGGTAAAAAATATATATTATGTCACTATCTAATCTAATATCATACACCGTGTTTTTTAGGGTTCCGTAGCCAAAATGGCAAAAACGGAACCCTTATAGATTCGTCATGTCCGTCTGTCCGTCTGTCCGTCTGTCCGTCTGTCCGTCTGTCACAGCTGATTTACTCGGAAACTATAAATGCTACAGTAACGAAATTTGGTAAGAATATGTGTTGTATGAACCGCTACAGGATTATGATACTAAATTGTAAAAAAAACCATTGGGGTGGGGGCCCTCCATACATGTAACTGAGGGATAGAAAAAAAATTTTAGTTGTATATAAGCGTGTGGGGTATTAATAGAAAGGTCTTTGAAAATTATATGAAGGTTCATAAATCTCATTTTTATTTAAGCAAATCGTTTTCGAGATATCAGCTCTCAAAGTCTGAAAAATGTGTCCCCCCCCTCTATTTTTTAAACTACGTGATATAAAATTCTAAAAAAAATATATGTTATGCGCATTAATAAACTCTATCAACCATTTTTGATTTGATTAAATTATCTCTTATAGTTTTTGTGGTAGGTGTGATTTAACTGTATTTTTTTAATAATAAATTGATAATGGTACGGAACCCTTCGCGCGCGAGTCCGACTCGCACTTGGCCGGTTTTTTTTTAGTTCCGTTGAATTTAACAGGCTGCTTGGTACGTTCATTGGAGCTACCCGGTATATTGCTTTTAGTCGAATTCGAAAAAAAAAAAATTTCCCGTTTTCATACATAATACCTAAATGAAATGGCAATTGTGAGAGAACCTTAAGAATAAGATCTCAGGTGACTGACGGCACATGTCAAAATAAGTAACATTAGGATGTAATAAAGGTTGCAATACACTTGTTCAGTCATTAAAATTATTTAAAAAAAAACTCAAAAACAGTAAGAGTTAAGACACTAGTTTCTTAGAGAAATTGATTATTTATGACCTAAATAAACTTCCCACTAATTTAACGGAAATCAATAAAAACACGGTGTATTGAGACACACACACACACACAGATTATCGCTATTATATTAATTATTCGAAAGGGTCCGTAAGAAATTCATTTAAGGAATAATAACATTTTTGCTGCAAAAGGGACTTTAAGCCTTTGTAGAACTTTAATTCGATATTAACGTACATAATCAGAACTCACAGTGCGTTGAAGACACTGGGCAAACATCAATCTTTATGGACGCGTCTGTGCATCTGGGGCACTGGGTGATTAACGCCTGACGCATATATGCGGCGGTGGCAACCATTCATCGTCGTCCTTGCCGTATCCGTCAATGGTGAAAACCTGGCTTCATGACCATCACGAGGTCATGAGCACGGATGCTTACAAAACTGAATTTGCTTTTAAAGGTTCTGTTACAGGGCGCACAGTGCAATTGACCTTTGTTGTTATACGTGTAGGTATAGGAAGGCTTTCATCCTCATCATTCATCATCAGCCTATGATAGTCTACTGCTGGACGTAGGCCTCTCCTTTAACCCGGCGAGCATGAGGTGAAAAAATGTTACTGGAAAATAGACTTTGTCATTATTGACATAAGTGACAGGGGTGGGTATGAGATACCCTGGGTCATGCTCCCCGGTTTAACTATGCGTATGGACGCATTAGAAGGTAAATGCCCATAATCGCCACGCTGGGCAAGCGGATTGGTGATCGCAGTAATGTGTCCACTATGACGCTGCTGCCCATCATCAATCTTTTATTAAATCAGTGACACTTCAATCCCTTGGTCGACTCTTACGACACCCGCAGGAGGAGTTGGGGTGGTGACAAATGTGTTCTTACCGCCACCACACGCCTTTTAGGAAGGCTTAGGACGGGTCTTTCTGTTGAGACATTTAGCATCAAGGTCTTACAGGTGCTTCTCAAAGTTAACAACAGCCTCATGAACAGAACTGCGCCATGACAGATTGTTTTTGGTTGTTAAACGTTGGACTCGGCTGTTCTGAAGCGTTTGGAATCACAAAGGCCAGGGTTCGATTCCCAGTGACAAGTTCATCGTGCCTGCGAACAATGATTATGCAAACTATGTCATTACGAGTGCACTCAGGTAAATAATGTAAATATACACTAGATTGTCTGTGTGCATGAGCTGTATTCTTGTTTGTTTAATAGTTATTGCCGAAAAGAACACTTATGTACCATTCTCCTTCACATAATTAGCTGACAAGCTTTTAGTACCGTTTGGTAGCTGGCTGCAAAGTGCGAAATATGGTTTCCTGCCTGGTAGCCAGCTATGAAATGGGAATAACGTTCCCATCTCGAGGCCGGATTTGGTACAAACCTGGTTACAAATTGGTAATGATATGCCGATTTAAAGCCAGTTACCTATTGGGATTTTATTCCCATTTCGAAGCTGGTAACGAAACTTTCGCTACCAAACGGTACTAAAGGCTGACAAGGCCTGAAAATGTTGTTTTAAAAAGTCTAAAATGTTTATAAAATACTGCTTAGACGATGGGTCATTAAATTATAACAATTAGGTTTGGTAGGTAGTTCAAGAAGTGTTTTTTTTATCCCTATGTAGCATTAATAGTTCGGCTTAGAGCTAATACAAAATTACAAAATAGGGTCATCATCAGCCTATGATAGTCGACTACTGGACGTAGGCCTCTCCTATTAACTATGCGTAAAGACGCATTAGGAGGAAAATACCCATAATCGCCACGCTGGGCAAGCGGATTGGCGATCGCAGTAACTAATGTGTCCACTATGATGACGCTGCTGCCCATCATCAATCTTTATCAAATAATGGTTAGTGACACTTCAATCCCTTAGTCGACTCTTACGACACCCGCAGGAGGAGTTGGGGTGGTGACAAACGTATTTCACTGCCGTCACCACACGGCGGAAACCATGATTATATGAATATAACTATGAGTATATCCTAGACTGACTTATGCACTGGTATGTCAACAGTACTTTTCAATTTACTTCTGATCTCGGTTTGATAATAGCAAGATGTAAAATTGTTCTCTCGTTTTATAGAGTAAGCTAGAGGTCTAGGGTTCAAATTTATTATTTAATATTTATTTATTGTGTATCATAAGCATTTTTTTAATCATGGTTGTTTTCGATATTTTTAAGTATCGATATGTACATACATCATCAGCCTATATGAGTCCACTGGTGGACGTAAATCTCTCGTATTAACTATGCTTATTGCCGCTTGCCCAGCGTGTTGATTATAGGTGTTTACCTCCTAGGTAAACACCTATAATTAACACGCTGGGCAAGCGGATTGGCGATCACAGTAATGTGTCCACTATGATGACGCTGCCCATCATCAATCTTCTATCAAATAATGGTCAGTGATACTTCAATCCCTCAGTCGGCTCTTACGACACCCGCGGGAAGAGTTGGGGTGGTGACAACTGTATTTTTACTGCCGTCACCACACGGCATCGATCGATCGATATGAATCTATCTTTTATTATATTATATTGTCACTTAGAATCCTCAAAACAAATCTTGATTGGGCGTACTGTGAGACTAAGGTGATTTTGTGTATGAATGTTTTTTTTTTAATGTAGCCTGTAGAGTGTCCCACTGCTGGGCAAAGGCGTCTCCTCTGGATTTCCACTCATCCCGGTCGTGAGCAATCTCTGGCCAGTCGTTAAGAAATGCGTCTAGGTCATCTCATGAATGATTATTGATCTACGAACAAATAAAACATGGAAGCCGCACGCCATACTAAATTGCCTTTCAAAAATGATCGTGAATTTTAGTTGACAAAGTGTCACCCCTTCTTCAATGCATCACGGTAATGAATTTCAATATTAACCTATAAAAATGGCCATTTAAAAACAGTTTTGATTGGCTATATTCTATAAACGTTTGTCAAAGATGTTGCGCCGAAATATGCGCGGCGATAAGAAAAGCGCCATGTCCTGCCCATCTTGGCACAATTGAACAATTGGTTATGGGGGTATTTTTGAGCGTTAGACGTCCATGTTATATAATATGGTCGCAGTTATTGATATATTTTATTTTTTCGTTCAAACAATGTTTCACCTATGTTGAACTTAAAATCATGTCCTTTCCAATCACTAGTACTACTAGGATAAAGCCATTTTTCAAATAGGTACCAATTAACTGAGAAAAACAATAAGTACCTACTCGTATTCAGTTATGAGAAAGAATAACTGGCACTGACATTCTAATAAAAAGGTTCTATGAATAATTATAGAATACAATTACATAACCTCCCTTTTTCTTGGTCTATCGGGTTTTAATTAACTTCCATTAGCATAGCTGTGAAATTGTCGGAGTGAGAATTACATATTCAATGAATTAATAACAGTTCTTAAAGACCATATTTGCAGTTTTCTTCGAACATTAATTTATGATAGCTATATTTTTCACATACATATTTCTTTGTATGTGACGAAGGTAGACAAACTGAGCTCTCAGCCCACCTGATGGAAAGCAGGAACTAAGGCCCATGGACATAGCGATCAGAAAATCGCCTATGCGCTGCCTACCCTGAGGACTTAGATGGATTGCCTCTATCTATGCCAGTAATTACACCGGCTATCTTACCTCCATTCCGAAACATAGCAGTAAGAACACTTGTATTTTGTAGACCAACTCAAATTATTTTAGAACCAGTTTTTTTGTTATTAAGTTGCGTTCAAACTAAAAGAGCATTTGCTGTTCTGACCTCCCACTCTACGAAATTCGATCGGTACACAAAACGTGATTGGTTGATTTCGTAGAACGGGGGATAGATTGATTTAAACGCACCTTTAAAGACGCCACGAGGATTTTTTTACTCAGTTAAACAATGTTGCATACAATTCTTTTACTGCGACAACGCACTTATTATTATTAATTGTAAATTTGAGAAAATATTCTTATTTAGACACAATTTTTATTAATCATCAAGGTAGGGCGGGAGACGTCAAAATGAAAATAGGAAGGTCCTTTAATAACATTTGAAATTAGGTTGACAGCCATGTATTTCATTAAGTCTTGTATACCTACACGAGGTGTCTTAAAATCCAAAAACGCACTGCGTGTATGCCCGAATGCGTTTATAGGATACTTCCACCATGGCTTAAGGGTGTGTTCACGGCCCTGTAAATGACAAATAAAAGTACGGGAGTTGAAAAAGTAATAAATATTAGCTGTCCTAAAAAACTCTACATGTTTATAAAACTATAATTTTTGACAACATACTCGTAAATCGTATTATAAGATATTGGAGAGATATTCTGCAAACTTTGAATTAGAAAATACATACCTTAAAAATAATGTCTAAAACGTATGTTTCTTGTGTTCTAGCTGTATCGGCAAGAAGCCCTGCGTATGTCAATTTTATTTTTTAATTTTATTTTTTTAATAATTATAATTATGTTTATAATTTTTAGTACAGATGGTGCCTTTTTAGGCTCTAGTGCGAGAAGTGGGTCATTTTACGTCAGGTCAAAAACTTTGGAAGGTCATCGGTACTAAAAAGCGTCGTACGAGACTCGTGCAAAAAGGAAATTCGTAACTCGTGTCGATTTAAAACATCGCCACTCGTTTCAAATTTCATGTTTTTCGCACTTGTGTTGTAATAGTACTCTTTTATAATTCTGGTAATCCTGGGGCCGATGCAAAAACCGGATGGTAGTTGGAGGATTCTGAAAAATGCCGAGATCCAAGAACTGGTGGCCGAAACCGAACATTATTGGGGAGACCAAAGCCCACCGTTTCCGTTGGCTTGGTCATGTTGAGAGAATGGAGGAGGATCGTAACGTCAAGAAAGCATACTTGGGTCGTCGGGCCGTCGTCCTGTCGGTCCCAAGTATCGTTGGAAAGATCTGGTCGAGGCGGACCTGCGCGAGCTGGGTGCTGGTGACGACTGGCATGAAACTGCTCAGGTCCCAGTGAAATGGCGTGCTCTTGTGTCGAAGGCCAAGACTCATTTTGGATCGCTGCACCCATCTAGTAAGTATAATAAGTATACATTTTTAGGGTTATAGCCAAAATGGCAAAAACGGAACCCTTATAGATTCGTCATGTCCGTCTGTCCGTCTGTCACAGCCGATTTACTCGGAAACTATAAATGCTACAGTAACGAAATTTGGTAAGGATATGTGCATACCGCCTGGTAAGAGGCACGTTGAATATATGTCCTAAGCTAGAACGCTCGCGACTGATGAAGTCTACGCTCCGTCCTGCACTCCATCTCCAAAACCCCGAGAGCTTTCAGCTGGGACTCCAAAACCGTTTCGATTGCCTAGGCGATGACGTGGACGTATTCAACGACGGGTTTGTGGAAGCTGTCCATAGCGCTGGGTCTAAGTTTTTTAAGGCCCAGCGGACAAATAAGACCAGAAAGCTCTCAGACTCCACTCAGAAGCTAATGGAAAAAAGGAGTGAACTGGTTCTATAATCCTCAGTTGATGCGACTTTATACCGGCAGCTCAACAGACAGATCTCTAAGTCCCTCAAACGCGATATGCGCCAATTCCGTACCAAGTGTATAGAAGAAGCCATCGAGCGGAACAAGGGCTCTAAAGTTTTTGCAAGGGATCTGTCTGTTGGGCAAAGCCAGCTCGCCAAATTAAAGACTGAGGATGGTAGAATCGTCACATCCAGATCTGAGCTGCTGAGTGAGATAGAGGGTTTTTATGGACAGCTGTACACGTCAACTAGCAGACCCGAAGTTGATCTAGCGGAAGACCTCAGAGCTAGACTGATCCGACACTATACAGAAGACATCCCGGACATCAGCCTGTGCGAGATTAGAATGGCTCTTGAACAGCTCAAAAATAACAAGGCGCCTGGGGAGGACGGAATTACAGCTGAGCTTCTGAAGGCGGGTGGTAAACCGATCCTTACGGCCCTTCAGAAGTTGTTCAATTCCGTCTTACTGGAAGGGAGAACGCCAAAGGCATGGAACAGAGGTGTGGTGGTACTGTTCTTCAAGAAAGGTGACAACGCTTTATTGAAGAACTACCGACCCATCTCACTTCTGAGCCATGTCTATAAGCTGTTTTCAAGAGTCATTACGAATCGTCTTGCACGCAGGCTTGATGACTTCCAGCCTCCCGAACAAGCCGGTTTCCGAAGAGGCTTTAGTACCGTAGACCACATCCATACGCTTCGCCAGGTTATACAGAAGACCGAAGAATATAACCTGCCCCTCTGTTTAGCGTTTGTGGACTACGAGAAAGCCTTCGATTCGATCGAAACATGGGCAGTACTACAGTCTCTCCAACGGTGCCAAGTCGACTACCGCTATATCGAGGTGTTGAAGTGTTTGTACGAGAGCGCCACAATGTCAGTCCGACTCCAAGACCAGAGCTCGAAGCCTATTCTGCTGCAGCAGGGAGTTAGGCAAGGAGATGTCATCTCCCCTAAGCTGTTTACCGCTGCACTGGAGGATGTCTTTAAGACTCTGGACTGGAGAAGCCTGGGTATCAATATAAACGGCGAGTACCTCACTCACCTTCGATTCGCTGATGATATAGTAGTCTTGGCTGAGACCTTGGAAGACTTAAGTACTATGCTCGTTGACCTCAGTAAAGCCTCCGAGCGAGTTGGTCTTAGGATGAACATGGATAAGACGAAAATCATGTCGAATTCCCATGTAGCACCAACTCCCGTAATAATCGGAGACTTTACACTCGAAGTTGTAGACGAATATATATACCTAGGGCAAACTATTCAGTTAGGTAGGTCCAACTTCGAGAAAGAGGTCAATCGTCGAATCCGACTCGGTTGGGCAGCGTTCGGGAAGCTACGACACATATTTTCGTCCAATATTCCGCAGTGTTTGAAGACGAAAGTCTTTAATCAGTGTGTGTTGCCAGTGATGACATACGGTACTGAAACGTGGCCGCTTACAATGGGTCTCATAAGAAGGCTCAAAGTCACCCAAAGGGCAATGGAGAGGGCTATGCTAGGAGTCTCTCTGCGTGATCGGATTAAAAATGAGACCATCCGCAGCAGAACCAAAGTAACCGAAATAGCTCTCCGAATCGCTAAACTGAAGTGGCAGTGGGCGGGGCACATTGCGCGTAGAACCGATGGCCGTTGGGGCGGGAAGGTTCTTGAGTGGCGGCCACGTACCGGAAGGCGTAGCGTGGGTAGGCCCCCCACAAGGTGGACCGATGACCTGGTGAAGGTCGCAGGAGTCCGCTGGATGCGGGTGGCGCAGGACCGGTCATTGTGGCAATCTTTGGGGGAGGCCTATGTTCAGCAGTGGACGTCTTTCGGCTGATATGATGATGATGATGATGATGATGAAATCGTTTTCGAGATATCAGCTATCAAAGTCTGAAAAATGTGCCCCCCCCCCCTCTATTTTTTAAACAACGCGATATAAAATTAAAAAAAAAAATTATGTTATGCAAATTAATAAACTCTATCAACGATTTTTGATTTGATTAAATTATCTCCTATAGTTTTTGAGGTAGGTTGACTTAACTGTATTTTAATATTTTCTTCGGTTACCGCGAGGATTACTCATGAAATAAAACTATGAAAACGGATAAACTCGCGTATATTAACTAATTTTAACTTCATTCCGACGTTTCGAACACTTTACAGGGTTCGTGGTCTGCGGATGACTGACAATGGAGGAAATTTGAATTTGAGTTAAAATTAGTTAATATACGCGAGTTTATCCGTTTTCATAGTTTTATTTCTTAACTGTATTTTTTTAATAATAAATTGACAATGGTACGGAACCCTTCGCGTGCGAGTCCGACTCGCACTTGGCCGGTTTTTTAATAACAAAAAAGGATTGTTTGATACAAATACACGCACGTGCTGCTCTATGCTCACCAACTCGCCAGTCAGGCCATACAAGCGTCCATAGACTACATACTTCAACCATGTATGTTTGTTTGCCACCTGCATGCAAAAGACATTTAAAGTAGTCACAAGTCACTGAACCTCATCAATGGAGTATAAACCCATCACACCGGAACGAGTGACGTCATTTGTCGGTTTCTTCAAAGAATATATCGATTACAGTGATTATTATTTCTTGTTTAGTTTGTCAGCCTCCGTAGCCTAGTTGGTAGTGATCCTGCCTACGAAGCTCGAGGTTCCGGGTTCGAATCCCGGCGAGGGCATTATTTGTGTATTTATTTATTACAAATATTTGTTCCTTGGTCATGGCTGTCTATGTATTAAAGTATCTATAGTTATGTATTTATCTGTTATATATATCGTCGCCTGGTACCCACATCACAAGCCTTAATTGAGCTTACCGTGGGACTAGGTCGATTTGTGTAAGATTTATTTATTACATTATTTATTATTATTTATATGCGTTTGCGTAATTTAAGTAGCATAATTTTACAAAAAATCACCATGACTCAGGGGACCGTAACCAATAACAGACGGCAAAAAGTTGATTCATCAAATTACAATATTCAATATAAACTCGTATGTATGGGTACCAAGCGACGATATATAAAATAGATAGATGCATATAGATACTTAAATACATAGACAGCCATGGCCAAGGAACGAATATTTGTGATAAATAAATACACAAATAATATCCTCGCCGGGATGCGAACCCGGAACCTCCGGCTTTGTAGGTAGGGTTACTACCAACTAAGCTACGGAGGCTGACGTATTAGTACGGTCAAATCGTACATAATTTTACCCTAAACTCGCAAATCAAGTAGTATCGCTGCATTTTTGGTATGTTGTTTAGACACCATAGGACAGTATAAAACCATATTTTGCAAGCAAAAAAAAGTTGTGCTAGCTGGGTAGTACGTGAAAAACTGCGAAATTT